>OU426980.1:88799178-88839178 GCA_911387785.2 Aelia acuminata | reverse complement strand
AGTAAATGACTCCTTAATATTTTAGCCAGGCCAAAATAACACCTGTTCGCAGTCGTTATCCGTTTCTGCACCTCTTGGCTAGGCAAATTGTCCGTGCTAACTAGGGACCCTAGATACACAAAACTGGGAACGCTTTCAAACGTGTATCCCCCAAAGGTGACAGTATGTGGTGGTGGTCTAAGAGGGTTGGCAACCATATATTTAGTTTTAACTTGGTTAATTTGGAGCCCCATGTTCTGACCTGCTGCAACTATTGCCAAGAAGGCCTGTTCCAAGTCCCTCTGTGATCTTGCTATAATGTCAACATCATCTGCATACGCTAAAATTTGTACAGATTTAGTGAGGATCGTACCAGTTCTTTGCACTTCAGAGTCCCTTATCACCTTTTCTAGTGCAAGGTTGAATAGGAGGCATGATAGGCCATCACCTTGTCTCAGGCCCCTGGTGGTCGTAAATGTCTCTGACAGGTCTCCCTGTACTCTCACCTGACACCTCGATCCTGCCATCAGCAGCTCCGTCAAATGGATCAGTTCAAGTGGGATATTCATTGTTTCCATGGCCTGGTACAACTTCTCTCTCACGACGCTATCATACGCACCACTAAAATCGATAAATAGGTGATGAGTCGGGATGTTATATTCTCGCGTCCTTTCAAGTAGGGTCCTCAAAGCAAAGATTTGATCAGTGGTAGATCTCCCTCTCATAAAACCGCATTGGTACACTCCTATCTCTCTTTCTGCATGCGGAAGTAGCCTCTGATAAATGATGCTAGACAGGACCTTGTACGAGCTGTTCAGAAGGGTTATGCCACGATAATTGCTACAGATGGTCTGATCTCCTTTTTTATGGAGAGGGATTATGACGCCTGTATACCATTCTTCGGGCAAAGTCTTGGTAATCCAAATGCTATGCAAAAGGTCACGGATTGGGGGCATGTAGAGGACTTAAATTTGATAGTCATGAGATTTCAAGTTCTTTAGGAGTCCCCCATAGCGTCGGATTATCAAGATTGTACTGTACTTCAAAGGGAGTTTTTTTCCTTAGCCATTTAAGCTCTATCAGACTTGATAGATTTCGTTAAAACCTTCTTCATATTAAAGAATGCCGCATTAAAATTAAACTTGAAAAGTTTAATCGAAATCGTTAGAGCCGTTCTTGAGAAATCTTAAGTGCTCAATATGCTTACTCGACATAGACGAAATCTTGGATGTTGCATCGCGGGCATCTACATACCTCAAATACCTAATTTCAGTTCCGTAAGACAAATAGTTTCTGAGCTATTTCTGACACACACACAAACGTAGGGTCAGGTGGGGTAATTGGGAATCAGGGGTAAATCGGAACAAGGGCCCCTAGCGCTGAGGTGGGGGTCTGGAGAACTAAAGAGCTATGTAACTAGTAAGTTAATATCTCTATGAAGCGGTAGAATGAGTTCCCGCGTTTTCCAGTCATCAGCTTCCTGTTCACCGGTGACCTTATAAAAAGTGTAATTTTTTTTTGGAAAATGGATTTTCCATCCTACAGTTAAGAGCACATATTGACTAGAGATCTCACAAGGAAAGTGTCCTTTAAGTTAATAATTGTAGCTTAGTATGTCAATTAATAGTATGTATGGTGCTTTTGTCTTAGTTATTTTTTTACTAATCACTACATTGATGTTCCCAATTAACCCTGAGATTTTTACTTCAGGGGTAATTGGGAACTAAATTTCAGACTTTTTTTCACATCCCTACAATAATAAGAACATTGTTTTTTCTAACATAATGAAGTGTCCTGATAAATTGACTGTTCCACTGAACAAAAGGATGCCAAGGACATACATTAGGAAGAGGTCTCCAGCCTCTTACACGATACAAAAAGTGATCCATGCTATCAACGATACTCCCAACGGCAACATGATGTATCTCGCAGCTGCTGAAAAGTTCCGAGTTTCGAAAACGGTTCTTTTCAACATTATCAAAGGTAGGAAGACTGATATTAGTAGCCTGGGTGTGGGGAGACTTATTTACTTGCCTAAAAGGCGGAAGAAACCCTTCAACAGGGATTGATAGCAAGGGCACAAAAGGGTGATCCTTGCTACAAAACAGAAGTTGTCCATCAGTACCTATCTTTTCTAGAAGCATCACCAAAAACACATCAGACTCAACATCTGAAAGCCCCCCCCCCCCCCAACAAGCAGGGACACGGATGAATCACCACACACATCGGAAAGTTTTGACTTCTGAATAGGTGTTGAAAAGACTCAAAGAAGAGGAAAAGTTTTCGGTCAACATGGAGCAATTAAAAGCTGTTTTGCCGACCCCATCATGCATCGAAGTAGGTAGAAAAGAACTATACAATTTCAAAGGTCATGTCGGTGTGATGGAAATATAAAATTTAGGTATCACAATGTTGGGTTGAGGCAGGATGTGGTCACCACATTGTGATTGGGCAATTATTATTATTATTATTATTTTTAATGATAATAATAATAATTAATGGTTATACATCTATTAGTGGCATAACTAATTTTTTTTTCACTTCTAAAAACTATGTATGTTAATTTAATATAATTTGATTTTTCTTTGTAATTACATTTATGATGCCTTTTTTTTTTTTTTTTTTTTTTTTTTTTTTTTTTTTTTTTTTTTTTTTTTTTTTTTTTTATACCCAAGTAATATTTAGCTGTAATTTTTGCTTCCTATAATTTTCCCAATTCACATTTCATTTTCCCGTTTTCGTATTAGTCGAATTGATATGGTAACATCTCTATGAATAGGTGAGTTAAGGTAATTGAGAACATAACTTGGGGTAATTGTGAACAAAGAGCTAAAAAGTTCTATGTAGGTTAGATATATAATAGGTTATGGAAATAATTCTAAATGAGGGTTTGGATTCATTTAATATCCATTTTATAAAAAGTAGCCGTTCCCAATTACCCCCTACCTTATGGGGTAAATGGGAATTTTTGGGGTAATTGTGAACGCGTCAAGTAAGGCCATCTAAAAAACGGATTTCTATGTTCTATGTTTAATAACATGTTTATAAACAAGTTAAGGCATAAACAATTGAGTTTGAATGCTTTGCATGATCCATGTGATAATTAAAAAATTTGAAACCAACAAATTTCGTTCCCAATTACCCCACCTGGCCTACCCAATTTTAGGTTCGTGCGTTTTATAGTTTTTAAGCTAGTCTGTTCACTCACACACACACAGACCATTTCGCGGGACTTGATTATTGGGACTCAGGGGACCCCAAAATGTCCGGTCTGTTGAAAACCCGAAGTCGAAATTTTTCGCGATCGCAATTCTCTCCCTTACTATATATTTCATATATAGGTAAGTGAAAGTAATAAATAAATAACAATGAAATAATTACAATGAAACAATTAAATTTAATACAACAATAATAATGTTTAGTCATGGAATACCTTAATTAGTGTTATTAGTTGAGAATATAGCTGTTTTCATATTTATTCCTGCGAATATAAGTGTATTCGTATATTTTTGTAGCGAATATGAGTGTATCTGTATATTTCAGCTGCGAGTATACGAAGATTCGCAGACTTTCCCTGCGAATAAGCGAATATTCGCGGACTTTCCCTGCGAATACGCGAATATTCGCTGATTTTCCCTGCAAATATTCGTATTTACAGTTGCATCGTTAAATCGTGACTTTCGCCATTTTCAATAATACATGTATGCAATTGAAAGAAACTGCTTATTTTTAATTACAAGCAGTGCTGCCCAACTATAATTCACAGCATACTTATGAATAAATACTATTAAACCAGAGTAGTAGGTATATATGGATATAATATTAATATAAAAAAAACCAATAATTTGTGACAAAAAATTAAAATTCCTTCTATATCGCCATAATCATGATTGTATAAGTTAAAATTATTATTACTCTCTATCAGACCAAGTCGTGAGCTCATGATAGAACTATTAGATATATGAATAATTTAATTTATAGTCTGAAAATATCAGACTCCTCGGGAATTTATTTATTAGTATTTATATAGATTGCATGAATAAATATAGAATGAAGGAAGCGTCATCCGAGGAGATAAAGAAAAACATATTAGGATAGAATGGCACAGTTCTCAACAAGGGCATTGGCCGAAACTGTCCTGTAAGCAGTTGCCACCTTCTACGAACTCCAACTCCCCCATTCAAGACTTCAGTTGACCTGTGATTTCTAGAAGTCAGCCTAGCCACTATTTTTTTTCTTCCTTTATGAACAAAATATTTTCCATTAAGTTTTTTATGCTGCATTTATTCATTTTGAAACGCAATGTATATTCGTCCTAGACAACACATTTCTTTTTAATATGGTGCGTTGCGCTCAACACTCAACTTTCACCTAACAACTTACTTAGATTAGAAATCGACGGGTTTTGATAAATATGCAAAGCCGTTCCTCAACTTCACACATTTTTCCACATTTATATGCTTATTTTTGTTTTCTCCATCAGTTATAGAGTATTATAATTTATATTGCAAAACTTAAAGGTTCTCAGTACTTTTCGATTCATTATCGTTTATTTCTTTTTTTAAGGGGCCTAAAAAAACTCTAATTTCATCAACAGTCAAGATTTTTTTTTACTGCTTGCTTGTTTTCTATTGGGAATTGCTTTCTGTAAATGTATCGAGAAGATGAATTCACCATAGTAGGTATTTTTACGCCTTATAGTAAATTAAAACGAAATTTTTAAATGTTTGTCCATTTTTCCTTGCCGGAAACAGAGGATGATTACTGTTAAACCACTTCATATTGCATTCAGAAATCTATTATGGAACTAAAGTTTGCAAACTAAAATATAATTGATTAAAGATTATCTTGTACCATATTTTTTAACAACTTTTATACTCCTTGAAAAAATTTGAGCATCACGTCTTTACTCACTAAAAACATTAAAAAAATGTGTTGTTAAATAAAAGATTTTATTTGTGATAATACGCACGTCCGATTTTATGATTCTCTATTTACTTGTTGAAAACTTCATTTAGATATCATGGAAACAAATAATTTCCATTATGTTCCAAAACACTTGACAACTCTTTCCCATAACCTAACGCTTTTTCTTATAATGGTCTGTCGTTAAAGGCGTACCGCGCATGTGTGGGCTCAACGTGTTTCCTGAGTCGGAATATTTTTCTTTTTTTCTCCTGTATATATTTACTCGATTTTTTTTTTTCATATTTCATATTTAGCCATTTCTTATTTTTAGGCATAATAATAGACATTTGATTTCTCAATATAATCAAAATCAAAGGTACATTATAGGAAAACAAAAAAAATTCCTTCGCCATTTAAGCCCCATCAGGACAATTTTATGATGATAAACCTACCTGATATTAAAGAATACTTGATTCTCATTAAATATGACTGGTTTTGAGAAAATAGAAAAAAAAAACCCGTAAAAGTGGCCAAATTTATAAAATGAAGTGCCCCTCCGTTTTACGTATTTTGATGAAATTTTTGCTGTCACATAGCGGGCATATACGTTCATCAAATATAACAAATTTCATGAACAGGAAATAAGTGCGGTCAAAATAAGTAGCACAAATATGTGAGATTTACATATTTTATAAAACAGGCTACAATAAACTAAAATATGTAAATGTGCCATATTTGTGCTACGTTTGACCGCACCCCCAACCTTTCCTGTTCATTATATCTGCGGTCAACTATCTTCCATCATCATAACCAATTTCACGTTCATACGGTTTATAGTTTTTAAGGTAGTCTGTTCACACACACAGAACATTTCGCGGCAATTGGTTATTTGGACTCAGGGGACCCCAAAACGTGTATTTCCGTTGAAAACCGGATGTCGGAATTTTTCACGATCGCAATACTTTCCCTTACTATGCATTTCATATACAGGTAAATGGAAGTAAAAAGGAAACTGTTACTGAATGAAGAGGACCATGAACGCATTGATTGACGAAACTCTGAGTACCAACATGAAGGAAAGGGAGGGAGGTACACTGACTGTTGAGGTTGGTCACCTAAGTTGAAGAGATCCAGTACAAATAATTTAGAAGTACAATTTTTTTTTTCTTTATGATAATTCTTTCTTAAGATAAATAAAGGAAATGAAAAACATTATAATCCGTCTTGAAGGCACTCCAGCTTACTTCGAGCCCTGATAATGACCTCAAAACAAGGTCGAAACATTGTTTAAAATTAAATAATTTACTTTATTTATTTAATCTACTAATGTACTTCTGACCGTAATCCGGGCCATCTTCACTTAAATATTCAACGATCAATTATCAGCACATAGAGTAATGGAAATATCTTCGTTTATATAAAGAAAGGCTTAGCTCTAATTTTCCTTGATTCTAAATGATAAATAAATTGAAGGATTCCGAACTATTGATTGAAGTAAATAGGCAATAGAGGTGATATGTGTGTTTCTGAAAAGATTTGAACCAACGGGAAAATATTTAACATTTGGCCAACGTGTGGTTCAGACATTGTGGAAAATAATGAAATTTTTCCCGGTCATAATGGCTGGACGTTACTAGTTCGGTTCTCTTCACTTATCTTATTTATTTTTCATAGAATAAATTTATTTGATTCTCTAAATTCATTTTGTTTATTTCTTCCATTTTATCATACTTTTAGTTTTTTAGAGCGAATGAAAAATTGTGAAATGAGTTTAAGCCAATTGTCGCTTGTTGCATCACTTACACTACAAAGCACGTTTAACCTGCGAACATAAAGTCTTATTGCCAAACGTCTTTCATTTTCGCTTCCAGTCAAGGACGAATCGGTGAATAATTCTCGAAGATGAATGGCCACTGGACAACACCGAAGACTTTAAGACTTTTCAATGTACTCTTTAAAAAAAAAAACGAAATAATGATACAATGACTATAACTACATGTGGTTATTCAAATAATTTGCCAAAGTCGAGTAAAAACTGGACTTGACTAAAATAAACTAACGTATGGTTGAGTAAGAGATTGATATCCTATCTTGGAACATTAGATAGGCTCTTTAAGAACTGACCGCTGTGTTATTAGGGGCGGAACCTGTGTCAATATTTCTTATTGATGTTATCTCAACAGTGCCTTACTCAACCACAACTCAGTTTTTATTATTCCTTATTTTACTTATATTCAAACAAATACAACTAATTTATAAACAAATATATGCATATTTTAAATAAGTACATACGTGTACTCATAATGCATTATTTTATGGCATATATATATATATATATATATATATATATATATATATATATACATAATCTTTGACAATGCCATAAATTTATTTATAACCCATCGACTTTTTTCCAGGACATTATAATCATAGTTTGTTTTTTTATAGTTTCATTTTTTCAATGTCAACAAATGGGAGAGAGCGTTCATTCTTTAACACGAAATTGGGACAATAATTCGGCAAAATTAGCAATTTTTTTTAAGGGACTGTCTGGTATTCCTATTAATGAGCTTACTGATGTTCTGCTCCTACTATTTGCGGATGATATGATTATTTTCGCTGATTCCTACCCGGAACTTTTAAGAAAAATCCATATTCTTAATGATTATTGCAGGCTCAATAAACTTTCACTAAATACTAAAAAACTAAGATTTTGAACTTTTCAAGGGGACGGCGAAAGAATTATAATACAGTATACTTAGAGGGAGACGTAGTAGAAATGGTCGATAGCTTCAACTATCTAGGCGTTCATTTTTCGAGGACGGGATTGTTTTTACAGGTTGGCAATGATGGCCATCTCAAAATCCAATTCGACCATAGGAACGGTATTAGATATTAGTTCTAAAGCCAAACTCACTTCATGGCATGGTAGAGAGAAGTTGAAAAAATCAATCATAAATACAGCTTTACTATACTGTGCCCAGGTATGGGGTCTGCGTTATATGAAACTACTTGAAAATGTAAACATTAATTTCTATAAAAGAACATTTTCATTATGCAGAACCACCCCCGCTTTTTTAATCCGTCTGGAAACGGGGACTGTTCATATTGGGTATTATGTTCTAAAATACAAGCTCAATTGGTTTGTCAAAATTTTAGAAATGGAGGATATCAGATACCCTAAAATATGTTTTGAGATGCTACAAAGGAAGGTGTGCCCACCTGACTCCTCACAGTCCAAGTACCAGGTCATTCAAAAAGTCCTGTCGTTTTTTGGGGGGAAATTATAAATAAATAAATATTTTCAAATAATCACCTTTAATCATCAAAATATCCACCGTTACAGTCGGTAACCTTCTCCCAACGAGATGGTAAAGCCCAAATTCCTTCCTTAAAAAACTGTTGATTTTTACTGCAAAAATAAGTGGTCAGTTCGTGAATTAGGTTGTCACGGTCTTGAAAACATTTCTGTCTCAGATTGTTGTCGAGATCTCTGAATAGGTGATAATCAGTGGGTGACAGGTCAGGGGAATATGGTGGGTGAGGCAAAACTTCCCAGCCTATTCAAGCGGGAAGTTAACGAAGATGCAGTTGTCAAGCGAACAAGCATATTGGCATCTGAAAGCTTATGAGGAATCCATTTATCCAGTTTTTTCACTTTTCCCAGTTCTTTAAGGTAATTCCAGGCAGTGGTGGCTGAGATATTAAGTTGAGAGGCTATCTCTGAACAACTTTGACGCGGATCCAACTCTACTACTCTTCGAACGTCCTCCTTATCAACTACAGTTGGTCGACCCGAGCGTGCCTCGTCTTCTAGTGTCTCGTCGCCTCCACGAAATTTTGAAAACCAAAATTGTGCCTTCCGCTCAGACAGCACATCTTCCCCAAACACGGAGCATATTTTTCTAGCAGTTTCGGCAGCTTTTGAGCCAAGTTTAAACTCATAGAGCAAAATCGACCGAATTTGAGTTTCAACTGGAATCATTTTAACTAGACAGTTGGATGGTGACTGCATTAAATTAATCCTCCTTAGCCTCCTATTCATAAAGTATAAACATTTGTGTTTACATGGATAAAAGTTGTATTGAACGGAATTAATTAGCAAACACTCTAGAATCAAAATAAACAACGAACAAACGAAAAACGACAGGACTTTTTGAATGACCTGGTATAATTGGTGCTCTCAGCTGAAACAGCTCCTTGACACTATTGATGAGGGTTATTGGATATTCGAAAAAAACCCTGCCAAGATTAAAGCTAATATGAAAAGGATTTTAAAAAAGTACGAACTATACTTAATTGAAGAAGACAAGAAGCAGTTGGAGATGTCCAGATATAGTGACCATTTAGGCCTCTTTTACAATAGTTCCGGAATTCCCCAATATTTGTTGATGCCAACTAACTTTAAATATATCCGGTTATATATTCAGATGATTCTCTCTGGGAAATATATAATTAAAGTATCGGTAAATAACAGGATTGTTAGATTTAACCCACAAACGGAATGTAAAATGTGCAATTATAAGCCCAACGAAACACTCCACCACATATTATTTGATTGTCCAATATATTCCCATATTAGAAGGTTTCAGGTAATGGATAATAAGCTTGATATATTTAGACCGCAAAGTGTAAATGAAATGAGAATTATGTACAATTTCATGGCAAATATATCAAATTACAGGGAAATGGTTGTGTAAAATAGTTTTTCTCAGTAATGTAATGGGTTCTTTTATTTTTAGGTTTATGACTGTAAAGTTTAGTTATGATAATATTTTAATATTTTAGCTTATTTTAACTCATTATCCTATAAGAAATTTTTAATGTTTTATTGAAATTTCAATGTTTTAATTTGTATTTTTATATTTTGTATTATTTATTATTTTTATAGTGTTTTGTAAGTAAGTATGTGTTTTTATAGTTGTTAGGAAGTGTAAAAGAATTGTAATGTAAAATGTTAAATATGCTTCAACTCCATTTGTACAGGGTTCGTCCCTAAAAAATCAAATTATGATTAAATAAATAAATAAAATTAGCAATTTTGTATTCGTTATCAAGAAACGAAAATGATTCCCCGAACAGTGGCTGAGTATAATAGGGCTTCGGTAAGAAAATACTGTAAGGAACGATTCATAGCGGAAATGACCTGCTGATTACGATATTTATTTTTTTCGGTTGGCCCACCGACCTTGGAGATCTTTAACCGCCTCGACTAACCTTTTTCACCTCTATCTTGGGCGATAGCTTTCCGATTCCCCGCTCGTTGTTCGGTGGCTTCCTTCTTGATTATTTTGACCCATCTCGTTCTGGGTCTCCCTCGTGGTCGGTCACCGACTACTGCTGCATTCATCGTCATCTTGAGGAAGCCTGATGGGTTGCTTCTTGCCACTTATCCCGCCCATTTTAACCGAGGAACTGTAGAAGAAAATAATTTCACATTTACTTTGGAATTAAAATAAATTCACGTGGTTCCACAGTTGAGAGGTATGAAGGCATGAAATTTCTGGGTGCCTGATATAGTTACTGCTGTATTGTACCGGTTGGCCAGATGTTCTTCAGCTTTAATGTATTCTTCAATGTTATCAAATAGAAAGTCTATGTTAGATATGTTCTGATGTGACCATTCAAGCAGTTGCCTTGCATCCATAATTTGGTCCTTGTAGGCTTGCTCTGGCTGCTATTCTGAATGGTCAAGAAATGGGTTGTGTTCTAAAGAAACAATATCACAGGAACCGCCAAATGACCGCCAAACCACCTACATGCAACTCAGATGCTACACTGGCTATAAATGTGTAATGTACCTTGTGAAAAAAGGGGATTTCCCTCGACTTGTAGGCCAATCAGCTTCAGTTTTCTTTTAAAGAGGGGTTTCCTAACATGCTACTAAACTAAAAAAAAAAAAAAAAAAAAAAAAAAAAAAAAAAAAAAAAAAAAAAAAAAAAAAAAAAAAAACCGGCGCACCTCGAATTTCGCCCGTTTTTTCTTCCTAGTGCAAAAAATTTAATTTTTTTCTGTATTTGCCAAGTTAAGCATACATCATGTGAGATAGCAGATGGAAGCAAATTGAGAAACAAGAAATATCTGGAAAGAAAAACAATTTTATTTTTAAAAAACTCCAAACTCGTATAAACGAATAAAATATTCTCGGCAATTTTTCTTCATTAAATTATTTGTTATTGTTATTATTTTTTTTCTAATAACGGATGATTCTTCCCCTTCCTTGTATCACTGCCTGGAATCTCCTCGGCATGTTGCTGATCATGTTAGCAACTCTTTCCTGTTGGATGCCATCCCATTCTTCCACTAGCGCGGTTCTGAGGTGTTGAAGGTCCATAGGAAGATCGACTCGCCTTCGGATGGCCGTCCCTACCTCATCCCATAGGTGTTCTATGGGATTAAGGTAGGGGCTTCGGGCTGTCCACTGTGGGGCCGACTTCATTAAGATAGTCGGTAACAACCTTTGCTGCATGTGACCGTGCGTTGTCATGCATTAACATGAAATCATCACCTATAAATGAGGCGAATGGCACTACATATTCTTCCAGAATTTCGAATATGTACCTGTGAGCAGATAGATTGCCTCTCTGGAACACACGGAGATCAGTCTTTGCCACCACCAAGGTAAGGCACCCTTTCGGAGATATTACAAGCTGCAAATCGCTGTCCTGGCCTTCTCTAACCTCTAACCCGATGATATGAAGCAATTAGTGAAAATCTCGATTCGTCTGAAAACAGTACTCGAGCCCAGTCGTTTACTGTCCACGCTGAGTGTTCCCAAGCAAACATAAGACGAGATGCCCGATGTGCCGAGGTGAACTGAACTCCCATAGCAGGGTCCCTTGATCGAAGGGGAACTTCATGAAGCCGCCTCCGTACCGTATCCACACTGATATTCACATTTCGGGCAATTCGAAGCCTTTGATTGGTCTCCACGGCTGTCTAAAAGTGATTTTTTAACGTTCTGCATCACAATAAATCTATCGTCAGCGTGAACTGTCGCTCTGGGCCGACCTGAACCTGGCCAACTGGTTAAGTTAATAGTCTACCTGTATCTCTGGGCTTTCCTGCGAACGTTGGTTTCTGGTAGCCCTAAGGACCTAGCCGCATAATGCTGGCTTACCAACGCAATGATCTTAGCGACCGTTTCGGTAGGTAAAACTATTCTTAACAGCAAACAGGATAACAAGAAGAAAAAAAAAATGGCTTTAAAAAAAACAAAGGTGCAAACATGAACGTTAATATAAAAAATGAAACGTAACTACAAAATAACTGCAGGTGAACTAATAGGGAAATCATTATTATTCCTAGGGCAATAAAGGACTTTGTTCAGGATTATTTTTATGAAAGTCTTTCTAGCCGTTATCTAACCAGAACAAAACAAACAATACTCTAAGATCGTACTTTAAATACATATTTATCGAAAAATGAAGGGTGCGCTGGTTTTTTTGCTGTTTAGTTTATAAAGTAATCATTGCATTTTATTAATTTAATAGTGTCCTACACACTGCATAGCAAAATAGGTAATTAAAAATTTTTTTTTTACTAATTTGGTACATTATTTCCAAAACATGTGCATTTCTGAAGCCCTGTATCATCTGATCCCATTGCAGGAGGAGATTGAGATCCCATGATAGGATTTTGCTATTTGGACTAACAAGGGGAGGGCACAGCTATGGGGTCGTCGATCGGGCCCATTTTTTTCTGGTGATTCTACATCGAAAAATAGTCGACACGTGTCCGAGCGTTCCGTCCAATGGGCCTTAAGTGCTGAGAAATAAAATAAAATACCTTGAAAATCCTTTATTTATTTACAACGATCGACGAACAGAGGTCGATCAACGGATAGCCAGTGCCAATCGTGCGTTCTTCTCGGTTTCTCTAGTCCTCAGGTCTAAGAAAATCTGCCGCCAACTGAAAATGTGGTAGGTGTATAAGGGTGTACAGCACTATAATCAAACCCGTGCTAATGTATGAGTGCGAAACTAGAGCATTGGCCAGCACCTTACAAGCAAGAATCGAAAGATTCGAACGGAAGGTGCTGAGGACAATTGTAGGCCCGAAGTGGGATAATGAGCTGGGATTCTGGAGAAGAAATACTAAAGAAGAGATTATAGGGGAAACCCATCAATCGATAGCGCACGATATGAAAGCTAAGAGGGGGTCATTCCATGTCAAATCAACACACTGATTCGGAATTGATGTCTCAGATTTTCATGATTTTTGGTATGCAGCAATATATCATAGACTTATGAAAAAACACCAAATTTCAGTTATGTAGCACAATTATTTTTGTAGTTATTAATTTTTAAAGATTTAAATTTTTATGAAAAAAATTCAGGTTTTGGCACCTTTAGATACCTATAGGCTGGCAACCAGTGATCAACATAATTTAAAGAAAAGTTTGAATTTAATTTTTATTTTGAGGACCATTTTTTACAAGAGCTTCCCGAGATAATACAATAGTTATTTATATGGTTAGAAAAAGGAAGCTTTCTTCTATGCAACGAGCTCAAGAACGTAAAAATCGGATAAGCTCAACACGAGATGCAGAATTTGAAACTACACATACAATTTTGCTGAAACATTTTTAAGCTGTTCCTGACAGGAAATTTTTTTTATTTTTTGTTATGGATGATATTTAAGACATATGAGTTTCTTGAGGTGCTGAACTCAATTCTGCTATTATTTTTTATGTGAAAAAATTTATAAAGCTAGTTTACTTGAAAACTTGAAGCTTTTTTTAAATTAAATTGAAGAAATATGAATAATTCTTTAACGATTGTATTTCTCCTTTAATCTACTCTCTAAAATAAATGAATTAGTGAAAGAATCATGTCGATATCATTTTCCAAACTCAAGATAAAAAATAAAATTGCCACTTTTTGAGTAATTTAAATTTCAAAATTTTATTTTATTTTTTAATTTTTTAAAATTGTAACCCCTATCTTGTGGCATATCGTATTAAAGCCCCATTCATCAGCTCTAAACTGAGACCACTCCTAGGTTTATATCATCACTGGTTGCCAGCATATAGGTATCTAAAGGTGCCAAAACCTGAAATTTTTTCATAAAAATTTAAATCTTTAAAAATTAATAACTTCAAAAATAATTGTGCTACATAACTGAAATTAGGTGTTTTTTCATAAGTCTATGATATATTGCTTCATACCAAAAATCAAGAAAATCTGAGACATCAATTCTGAATCAGTGTGTTGATTTGACATGGAATGACCCCCTCTTAGCTTTCATATCGTGCGCTATCGATTGATGGGTTTCCCCTATAATCTCTTCTTTAGTATTTCTTCTCCAGAGTCCCAGCTCATTATCCCACTTCGGGCCTACAATTGTCCTCAGCACCTTCCGTTCGAATCTTTGGATTCTTGCTTGTAAGGTGCTGGCCAATGCCCTAGTTTCGCACTCATACATTAGCACGGGTTTGATTATAGTGCTGTACACCCTTATACACCTACCACATTTGGCGGCAGATTTTCTTAGACCTGAGGATTAGAGAAACCGAGAAGAACGCACGATTGGCACTGGCTATCCGTTGATCGACCTCTGTTAGTCGATCGTTATAAATAAATAAAGGATTTTCAAGGTATTTTATTTTATTTCTCAGCACTTAAGGCCCATTGGACGGAACGCTCGGACAAGTGTCGACTATTTTTCGATGTAGAATCACCAGAAAAAAATGGGCCCGATCGACGACCCCATAGCTGTGCCCTCCCCTTGTTAGTCCAAATAGCAAAATCCTATCATGGGATCTCAATCTCCTCCTGCAATGGGATCAAATGATACGGGACCCAAAGGAATGTGACTATTTTACCCATCGCTTCGAGAATATTTATATAGCGCTGAATTATTTGTAGCAGCGGGCTCTGTTTTTTGCATTTAATTATACTCTTTAGGGAGGAAAGCGAGTCGGTGCATAGCAGAAAGTCCTTATGTTCTGAAGAGATTGCATGATATAGTGCTTTTCCAATTGCCTGCATTTCAGCTGTGAAAATGGAAGCTATTCAGGTGAGTCTTTGTTGGACGACTGTATTGTTAAAGACCACCAATAATCCGACATTATCTCCTTGCTTGGATTCGTCGGTGTACAGTATTTGCTTGTTCGAATAAGACTGGATCATTTCAATGGCTTTGTATCTCTTTGCTTCTTTGGGCTCTACATCTTTTAGTTTAGTAAGTCGAAGATCCATTTAAGGTGTCTTTTTCTTCCAAGATGGTTCATAAGAACTACAGTTATCTTCTTCAATATTCAATTTCGGCAAAGAGAGAATGAGGTTTCTTCGGCGGATGGCTAAGGGAGCAGGTTGTCGTCGTTTACTTTGGTATAGATGCAGATGTTTTGGTGAAAAGATGTAATCAAAAGAAGGATTTGTAGGTTGGTAAGCTATTTTGGAGAGATGTGAATTTATTAACTGTTGTCTTCTGATGAAAAGAGGAGGAACTCCAGCTTCTGCACAAAGACTTGTGATGGGACTGGTTCTAAATGCACCCGTTACTAATCGGATTCCTGTGTGGTTAATTGTGTGCAGAGGTAGAAGGTGGTTGGTTTTTGCCGAAGAATAGGCTATGGAACCATAGTCTATTTTAGATAAAATTAGACTTCTGTAGTTTGTAAGAAGTGAATGTCTGTCTGCGCCCCAGGTAGTTTTGGATATAACTTTCATGATGTTCAGTCTCTTCGAACATTCTTCTTTGACGCTTTTGATGTGGCTGAGCCAGGTTAGTTTGCTATCCACTATCAGCCCAAGGAATCTTATTTCCGTTACGAAGTTTATGTTTGTGCCTCCTATGTTAAGGTTAGGAGGTGTGCTTGTGAACCTTTTCCTGGAGAACAAGATGGCATTCGTTTTGTTTGGTGAAAACTTCAAGTTATTTGTTTTGACCCATACATTTAGCTTGTTGATCGTATTCTGGAGAACTGTAGTTGCCTATTGTGTGTCTTTGAATCTTAATAAGATCTGAAGATCGTCAACAAATAGTGATCTTTTAGTTATTGGAGGGATCTCAGTATTGATTGAATTAATAGCTATAGCAAAGAGTACACAATATATATATCAAAATATATGGTTACCGGCCAATACTCTAAAGAGGGGGAAAAAGTAAAAATCGGCCCCTATCAATTTGAAAAGGTGAGCGAGTTCACGTACCTTGGGTGCCTGGTCAATAGCGACAACGACGTCTCCCGGGAAGTCAGATGCCGGATAACGAAGTCGAGTCAGTGCTTCTTTGGACTTCGGCATCATCTGAGAAGCCGACTCCTGTCCAGGGCGACAAAGGTGCTCCTCTACAAGACGCTTATCCGACCAGTAATGACCTACGGATCGGAAACATGGACTATTAAGAAGACAGATGAGTTGGCTCTACAAGTCCACGAACGAAGGATACTCCGCTCCATCTACGGAGGTGTCGTCCGGGATGGCGAGTGGCGCCGCCGGACAAACCAGGAACTATACAGCTTATACCAAGAGCCTGATATCTCCCGATTCGTTCGTCTCGGCAGGCTGCGATGGGCTGGTCATCTGGCAAGGATGGACGAGCATGCGATCCCCAAGAAGGTGTTCCTGGGCAAGATCTTCGGAACGAGGAAGAAAGGAAGACCCAGATTAAGATGGCAGGACGGTGTGGCACATGACGCTCGGACCCTACTCGGAGTTCGCAACTGGAGGGTGGCGGCACTGGATAGGGACACTTGGCGAAGGCTGATCCAGGAGGCCAAGACTCAGAGATGAGTTGTCGGGCCGCTGATGTATGTATGTATGTAAAGAGTACACAACTGAGGACACTGCCTTGGGGGATACCGTTAAATATGCGTTTTTTACTCGAGAGTGATGCGCCAATACGAACTTGGATAAACCGTTTAGTAAGAAAAGACTTAATGAAATTCGGCAGTTTTCTTCGAAAGCCCCATTCAAACAGTTGCTCAAGAACCTGGCTTCTTCTTATGGTGTCGTAAGCCTTT
This sequence comes from Aelia acuminata, assembly GCA_911387785.2. Lineage (NCBI taxonomy): Eukaryota > Metazoa > Arthropoda > Insecta > Hemiptera > Pentatomidae > Aelia > Aelia acuminata. Next base: position 88,822,320 of record OU426980.1, on the reverse strand, counting down.
TCTAGGTCAAAGAAGATACCGATTGCTTCCTTTCGTTCGATAAACGTGTTTAACACTTCGGCTTCTAATGAGATGAGGTGGTCCATGGTGGATCTACCTTTTCTGAACCGACATTGTGCTGGAGTTAGGAGATTGTATTTTTCCAGAACCCAAAGGAGGCGCTTATTGATGATTTTTTCGAGTAATTTGCAGAGCAGCTTGAAAGAGTAATTGGTCTATAATTATTTATCTGAAGTTTATCTTTTCCTGTTTTTGCTCTTGGAATCACAACCGCTTCGAGCCATTCCTCAGGAATATCACTTGTGTCCCAAATTTTATTAAAGATGTGTAACAGAAGTTCTTTTACATGATGGGGAAGATGTTTGATCATAATGTTGTGGATTTTGTCGTAACCAGGGGATGAATTTTTCAGTTCGTCTATTGCTGAGTTTAATTCAAAGAAGGAAATTGGGCTGTTGTAATTCATTTGAAGGTCGTTTTCATTTGGTAGGCTGGAAGAGAAGTTTTTAGAATTTAATTTGATTTCTTCAGAATGGTCTGGATCCCGAGATTTCAGAAAAGTGGTCCACGAATATTTCGGAGAGCTGTTGCGGGTCATTAGTAATACAATTTTGATGTCTTAGTATTGGGACTTCCATAAATTTTGAACCGGATATGCTGTGTATTTTCTGCCAAATATTCCTAATAGGAGTGGTTATATTGATGGATTCTACATAATTCATCCATGATTGTTTTTTTTAAGTTTGACAAGTCGTCTAACCCTGGCTTTTTATATGACATAACGTTTTCTGAGGTAGAGTTTGTTGGAAGATCTGTCAGTGCAGAATTCTTTTCTTTTACGGCTTGGCGGCATTCGTCGTCGAACCATGGGGTATAGAAAAGGATTCCCAGTCGGATTTTTCAATAATCCACTTTGGTTTTTTCCTGACAGGCGGTAGCGTTCGAGTGGGCTGTAAGACGGTCGGAAAATGATCACTGTCATATTGGTTATTGATTACGTCCCATGAGTATTGAATGGCGAGGTTAGGTGAGCTAATTGTAAGGTATATTGCAGTTACGCTGCCGTACGCAGGACTGATATAAGTAGTTTTCCCAGTGTTGAGAAGTATTGCGTCACATGTATCAATGATCCTTCTAATGGTAATGCCTCTGGTATTGGTTGGTGAAGGAAACCAAGTTTGATGGGAGCCATTCAGATCACCAGTAACAATATAGGCGGGCGCAATCGACTATAGGGTGCGCTAGTAGTTTTGCAAAATGTCGGAAAGAACGGAGATAGACAATTGATGTGATAGAGATATTTGGTAATTTTAAAAGACCATTAATTGAAGGGCAGGCTATCCTTCATGCAAACCACATAATAACATGTGGAATAATATCTAAAAGTAAAAAAACAGTTATTTTGCAAGCCTTGTGCCTTCAAACTAGCAATCTTATGCCCCATCAAATAAAAGTGGAAATCAAATTTATTAATGATAATAAGCAATTTTCTTCTCATTGTACGTGTAAAGCTGGTAGTTCTGGTAAATGCAAACACATCATTGTAACTTTACGTTTTTCGGTTAGTAATAACATTAATTACCTACTCATACAATCATTGTTATGACAGATTAGATTCTTTGTCATATTATTTATTTATTTGTCAAAACTTTCAGGCTTCGCATTGAAAACTTGGAACAATAAATAACAACGGATGTAATACAAAAATGGGGAAAATTAAAAAAGAAAAACAAATCTATGACACTATTGTCCCAATATTATTTGTATAAAATTAACATTTTGGAATAATAAAATAGCAAATACTAATATTTACCTGGATAAATATAGTCACTTTCTTTAAAATGAAGACTACATATCGTCATATGTTTCGAAAGAGGCTTATCTATTCTTAATTTTACACTACACTCTTTAAGAAGCTTTTTATTTTTTGGAAATAAATGGAATACACGTCTTTTGATTTTTTAATTGAACACTGAGGGACCGAGCAATACCTATTAGACATTTTTCAAATGATTTTTTGCTCAATCGGGTTTTAATTATGGAAAAATAAATTAAAAACGCCAAAAACCCTATGAATCCAAGGTAATGGACCGGCTTCTATCCCCGTTTCTCTAGTTCCTGTAAAGTAGCAGCACCGTCGCTTGCGCCCGCCTATAGGGCAGCTTTAGGGAATTAATTAGTCAGATGATGGTAGGCTCGTTTATAGGCTCAGTTGGAGGCAGATATATATTACCTATGGTAATGGAAGATGTTAGATGGACTTTGATGGTGATTACCTGGAGTTCGGAATGAGTATTAACAAGTTCAGAGTGATAGTCTTTACGGACAGCGCACACAGGGGTATTTGGCCCTAAAAGTTGGCCATATATTGGATATAAGTTGTGTTTCGAAGAGGTATTAAATAATTCTTAGTGAATTAGGAAAACGCATTTTTTTTTTCTTTATCACCATAACTTTTTATATTCACCTATTTTACACTATTTTCATTTTTTTAAAATAATAGTAATAGATAAATGATCATAAATCTTTAATTAGTTACAAGCATATTTAATGGGTGAAATGCATAAACAGAAAATAATATGAACATAAATTGTAAACCCATGGATGCCTATTTCACAGTCGGTGGAGTTATGTAAAAATTTATTTTATAAAATTTTTGCAGGGATTTAGGTGAGTTTCCTGAAGGCAAAGCACAGCTGGATTTTGATCATTAATTAATAATTTTAATTCTTCAAATTGGGTGTTGACACCGTTGCAGTTCCATGATATAATTGATATATTACATAACTATGACATGTTAGTATAATTATACACCAGCTGAATTTTAGAGAATATGAATGGGAGATAATGGAGCATTGAGTATTTGTGGCAAATATAGGATAAGAGTTTAGAAGTAAAAAATAGATATTTATAAAAGATATACAGAATAAGATATAAGTAGGTGAATTGATTAGCAGCCAGATATAAAATACAGAATAATGTGCAGGCAAAATCCAATAGATACATAACAGTAAGTAAACAGACACATAAAAATAAAAAGGAAGTGAATGAATATAAATTAAAAGTACGAATATATAATACAATTTAGAGTAATATATATTATTAAAATATACTTTACGAGATGAAAGGGAAAGTAAAAAAGAGCTTGTTCATGAAGACAAAACGATGATGAATATAAATAAAGGAGTGAGTGAATACAAATTAAAAAGTAGGAGTATATGATACAATTTAGAGTAATATAAATTAAAATATATATTACGATATAAAAAGGAAAGTAAAAAAGAGCTTATTCATGTAGAAAAAACGATGATGAATATAAATAAAGGAGTGAATGAATACAAACTAAAAAGTACGAATATATGGTACAGTTTGGAGTAATATAAATTAAAATATATATTACGATATAAATGGAAAAGTAGAAAAGAGCTTGTTTGTGAAGAAAAAACGATGATGAATATAAATAAAGGAGTGAGTGAATACAAACTTAAAAGTAGGGGTATATGATACAAATTAGAGTAATATAAATTAAAATATATATTAATATATAAAAGGGAAAGTAAAAAAGATCTTGTTCATGTAGAAAAAACGATGGTGAATATAAATAAAGAAGTGAGTGAATACAAATTAAAAGGTAGGAGTACATGGTACAAATTCGAATAATATAAATTAAAATATATATTACGAATTAAAAGGGAACGTAAAAAAGAGTTTGTGAATGAAGAAAAAAACGATGATGAATATAAATAAAGGAGTGAGCGAATAAAAATTAAAAGGTACGAATACATAGTACAAATTAGAATAATATAAATTAATAAAAAATATATTACTAGATAAAAATGATAGTAAAATAGAGTTTTTTCATGGAACGACATTAGTAAATATAAATATTGAGTTACATGAATATAGATGACTAAGTATAAATATATGCTACAGTTTAGAATAATATAAATGTATAAGATATTTATAATAAAAGAAAGGTAAAGGTAGCATGTGAGATGTACGTAAAACGGAGATCTCGGTATTTTATGCATAAAATATATCTCTGAGGTAATGGAGACAAATATATTCGTATGGCGGAAATATTGGAATGTAAATAATGTCCTTTAAAACGGTAGGAGTGATTGTACTGTATATGTTTATGGTGATAAGTAGGGACCGGATTTATATGTATTTACATATTCTTACATATTTGGGTCGTTATTACATATTAAATATTGATATTACATATTTTACCTTTTTTTTTACATATTTTGGTCCATATTACGTATTTTTTTTATTCCTAATATAAAACTTTAAAAATAATATAAATTATTGAAATTCATATTAGCACATAATATATTAATATCAATAATTCAGTAATGTGCTTAGTTGATTTGTGGTTAAAGATTTCGAACCGTTACAAAAAGTGACATTCTCGGAAAGGAGGAACCCGGTCTGGCCACGAATTGTTTATTAGATTTTCCAGGATATTTCTTCCCCCAATGTTTGTTTACTTTTAGAATTTCTTTAGTCTATGTTGAGACATTGTTCGATTCACTTTATTATAAAATGCCTAAAGTAAAGTCAAATAAAAAAGACTTAGTTTCTAGATACATTCGGGAGTTTCCGGATGAAACATTTCGCGGTGACGGCGATATTTTGTTTTGTGCTAGTTGTGGGAAAAAGGTGTCAACAACACAACGGTTTCAAGTAACCCAACACATTGCCACAGCTTCACACCAGGAAAACAAGAAAAAGAACAGGTTAAAACAAGCAACAATATCTTCTTCGTCGTTTTCGGAGCGCAGTGAGTGCATCTTTAAAAGAGATTTGTGCCGAGCTTTTTTAAGGTCAGATATATCCTTTAACAAATTAAATAATAGGTATTTAAAAGAATTTTTAGAAAAATATATGGGCCAAACAATTCCAGACGAAAGCACAGTAAGAAAAAATTATATGCCGCAAATTTATTATGAAACATTACAGAACATAAGAGATTTAATTGGTGAAGGACCGGTGTGGGTATCAATAGACGAAACAACCGATGTTGAAGGCCGCTACGTGGCGAACGCGATAGTGGGGAAGCTGTCATGTGAAAAAACTAAACCAATGCTGTTGAACATAGATATTTTTGAAAAATGTAACCACGCGACTATTGCACAGTTATTTAACAACTGCATGAGTTTACTATGGCCTGGTGGAGTGAAACATTCAAATGTTTTACTTTTCCTGACCGATGCAGCTCCTTATATGATTAAGGCTGCAAAAGCTCTCAAAATCTTTTACCCTCGTTTAATACATGTGACTTGTATGGCTCATGCTTTTCATAGAATCGCAGAACATGTGCGCAGTGAATTTTCTGATGTGGATGCCTTAATATCTAATATAAAAAAGGTATTCCTTAAAGCACCAAGTCGAGTTAAGGTGCTTAAAGATAGTTATCCAAATTTAACTCTGCCTCCACAACCGATTACAACAAGATGGGGGACCTGGATAGAAGCTGCCGTTTATTATAATGAAAATTTCAATCAAATAAGAGAAGTTCTTGACAAACTAGACGAAAACGCCGTCTCTATTGAAAAGGCCAAAGAAATAATGAAAGAACATACTTTGGAAAATAATTTAGCCTTTATATCCTCCAACTACTCGTTTTTGCCAAATAAAATAAAACAGCTAGAAAACCAGAATGTCTCAGTCTGCGAAAACATAGCTGCAGTAAACGATGCCTTACAGGAATTAGAAAAAATTGGTAGAAGGTATTATAATTGAGTAAAAATCATTGGTTATTTTAATAATGTTTTCTATTATTTTTTTCATATCATGTGTTGCAGATCAGGAGAAAAAATTAGGCAAAAAGTAAAGGATGTGCTAAAAAAAAATCCTGGACTTGAAGAGATGAGGAAAATTTCTGATATCCTTAATGGGAAAAATATCAAAACAAACATTTCTCTCGCTTCGAACGGAATTACGGCCTTCAAGTGGGCACCAATTACGTCCGTTGACGTTGAACGATCATTCAGTAGATATAAAAATATATTAACATCAGATCGACGTAATTTTACTTTTGAAAATTTAAAAATGTTTGTGATTTCAAATAATTTCGAAGATTAATTTTTGGAAATAAATATTTAATATACATATTTATTTTTTTTCCAAAATTTATTCTCACCTTTACCCCATAGGGTCATTAGCGTTAATCTGTTTATTAACTTATATATATAATATATGTTTATATATATATATATATATATATATATATATATATATATATATATATATATATATTTACACACACACATATGTGTATTATGTTATTTTTGTGTAATATATGTTTATTATATTATTATATAAATTAAATTATATTTAATTTATTATTACACATAATTCATTTATATTTACATATTTTTAAGAATATAAGTACATATATATGTACATATTTCGTGTTTTATTTTACATATAAATCCGGTCCCTAGTGATAAGTAAAGGCATTGCTAAATAGATGCTATGAATGAATGCTGGCGTCTTGTTATTGTTATTGGATTCTTTGATTTGAATTCTATATTTAATTGACACAGCTGGAGCGACGCGATCGGTTCCACTATGCCCGGATCGTCACATGAAAGTAGTGGGGGAATAGAGTCTGCGCGCTGCGCGAAACGAGACCTCGACCGCGGCGTGCGTTGGGATTTGGGAGGAGGGGGGGGGGAGTAAAGGAAAGGGAGGGGGGTTGAAAGGATTTGGGGGGGAGGTTCAAATTTGATTGGTTATTTTTTAAATTTTTTATATTATCTGTTTTATTGTTTATTGTTTCTCCAAAAATGAATACTGTGTCTGTTTGCGTACTAATATCTTTTTTTACTTTCACTTACCTATATATGAAATATATATTAAGTGGAAGTATTGCGATCGTGAACAATTTCGACTTCCGGTTTTCAACGGAAATACACGTTTTGGGGTCCCCTGAGTCCAATTAACCAAGTCCCGCGAAATGGTCTGTGTGTGTGTGTCTGTGTGAACAGACTAGCTCAAAAACTATAAACCGTGCGAACCTGAAATTGGGTATTTAGTGTATGTATATGCCCGTGATGTGACAGCAAAAATTTCATCAAAATTGCAAAATTGCAAAGGGAGGGGGTACTTTATTTAATAAATTTTTATGTTTTTTTCGATTTTCTCAAAAACGGCTCTAACGATTTTGATTAAACTGAGTATTTGATCTATGTATATGCCCGAGATATGACTGTAAAAATTTCATCAAAATTGATCTACCGGAGGGGGGACTTTACTTAATAAATTTTGTATCATTTTCACGTGTTTTTTTTTATTTACTCAAAAAAGGCCTTAAGGATTTTGATCAAACTGGGTATTTGATGTATGCATATGCCAAAGAAGTGATAGCCAACATTTCATCAATATTGGTCAAACGGAGGGGGCACTTTATTTCATAACTTTTTTTCCAAGTTTTACCTTTTTTTCGATTATCACAAAAACGGCGTTAATGATTTTGATTAAATTCGTCATGTTCAATGAAAATTAGGTGTTATTTAATATCAGGTAAGCTTTATTATTATTAAAATGTTCTGAGGGGGCTTAAATGGGGAAGGGGCCTTTTTTGTTTTCCTATAAAGTAAATCCTATAAAGTCGTTACGCCTAAAAATAAGAAATGGCTAAATATGAGATATGATGAAAATAAAGAAAACATAAAGAGGAGAAAAAAATAAAAATATTCAGTCAACTAATAAAACTCGTTGAGCGCAGGCATGCGGAGTACGCCTTTAATGGCAGACCATTGTTCATATTTGAAGCCGTTCTGTTCATTTGAGAAGTGGCAATTAACAAAACGCATTAATTTCTAATCTAAGTAAGTTGGTAAGTGAAAGTTGGAAAGTGTTGCGCGCATGCACTAGATTTTTTCAGTATTTGATGATTTTTGTTTTATTATTTCTGCGAATGTTTTACTGAAGTGTGTTGGGTTCTGTTCTTTATACATATATATATTTTTTTTTAGCCTCGTTTAAGGGTATTTTATTAGTTATTTGAATTGATTTTATCTCTTTGTTAATGTTAAACACTGGGCAAGAGCGGTCAAGAGCATTGTGTGGACCACCACAGTTCGCGCATTTGGCCGTTTAATTGCACGAGTGTTGTTTTCGTGCTTTGCCTCGCCACTTTGAATACATTTGGCTTGCTGTTTACATATATTGGTTGGGTAAGCAAATCCTAAGCAATTGAAACACCGCATGGGATTTGGGATGTATTGCTGGACTTTGACCGTCTGATAACCAATTTTTATTGATTCTGGAATTTTAGGAGTAGGGAATGTTATAATATATGAGTTTGTAAGAATTTCGTTATTGTTTCTTTTGATTTTAATACGGACTATATCATTTATTACATGGCACATCCCTTTTTTAATTTCCAAAAATTGGAGATCGTAACAACGAATTACCCCTCTACTGTAATTTAAGGTGCTGTGTGGGGAAACTTTAATGGGGAACTGCCCGCCACAATTATCGCATCTCAATAATTTTTCCGATTGTTTTCCGTAGTTTCCATCAAAAGTGTGCCATTTTTTTAATATTTTAACATTTTTTAGGTCGCCGGCAAAACCACTAAGAAATTTGCTTATAAAGAAGGGTGAAACTTTGGCAAAATCTTCTTGGTCTGTTCGCTGCATTATTAAAAACGTTGGGCTAACTGAAATATTTTCTGTATTATCTGGCAACAATTTGAGATGACCTCGAGGCCGTTTTCTTTTTGCCTTTGGGCTATCAAGTTCTATGGGATCCTCCATTGAAAAATTAAAATTTAACGAATACAAAGAACAAAAAAGAGAAGAAAATTAAATAAAAAAGATAGAAAAAGAAAATAACGGATAAATTAACCAAAATTTAAACTTACAATAATAGTATAGAGCAAAAAAGAAAAATATATAGAAAAATAATAGGTAATATAAATTGATTTAGCCTTAGTTGGTTAGACTAGGGACGTCCTCTCTCTCCTAATTCCAAACACTGACTCGCTTCGTACACTTATATTGTCGATTATGTGTAGGTTCCGGCTTACTATCATGTAATTCGTCTAATTTTTATTGACCTGTAAGCCGATGTCTCTCGCTGAAGTGATCAAGGAACCGGCGAGTGACTGAATGTCTTCTTTCTTACTTCCTAGAACATGTGCATTATCCGCATAGGCGAGGAACTTATGCATTTTCCCCACTTGCCTTGGCACATTCTCGGATGACTTTTTCCAAGGCCAGGTTGAACAGCATCGGGGATAGGCAGTCACCTTGTCTTAATCCTGACTTCATGTCAAAGCTTTCAGTAATTTCTCCTTGTACCAGGACTCGGCATCGGGATCCATTAATACACGCCCGGGTCAATCGTACCAATTTCCCTGGGAAACCTAGTTCCGTCATTATTTTCCTGAGACAGCACCTATCGACCGAGTCGTAGGCTGCTTTGAAGTCGATGAATAAGGCGTACACATCTTGAGTTATTTCCTAACGTTTCTCGAGTATTTGTTTTAGGATGAAGATCTGATCGGACGTGCTTCTTCTTCTTCTGAACCCTGCTTGGTAGCCGCCAAGGGACTTTTCATAGTACGGGTTCATTCTGTTTAGAATTATGTAGGTCAGGATTAACATAGTTTTCAATAGGTCCCTATGCTCCGCCATCTTAACTAAATGGCCAAACCATTTCAGTTGGCGGGTTTGCAGAACCTCTTTCAGTGGGGCAACCTGAAGTTTCTGGCGTATTCTCTCGTTGCGAATCCGGTCCCTCCTGGTTTTAGTGACTATTCTTCAGCTCCGTATAAAAGTATTGGATGGTACATTGATTAAAAAACATGGAGCTTGACGTCGTTAACTACCCCACGCCTTTCTACAAAAGTGTTGAAATTTTGGTAGTAGACTGCATTTGCTTTGCTTGTTCTATTAGATATTTCTTGGTATACTTTCCGCAGATCTGCCTATGAGTGTTCCTAGATAGATAGACTCTGTGACCACTTCCAACTTCTCTTCATTGCAATTGACATGTACATCTTCAATTCGCCTTTCAACTTGTAACACCATTACTATCATAAGTAGTTAATACATACATATATATTAATATAATAGTAGGCTACTGATATACAATCTATTAAAAAAAATAGACCCTTTTGCAAGTTAAAACGTTTTTCATGTAAATTTCTCCTTTTTCATAAAGGGCTATGAAAAAATATTAAATGAAACTAACTATTTCTGCAGGTACCCAAATTGATATTAAATATAAACAAACGGAAGAAGGTGAATGATTATTAATTAAAATGTTATTTTATTTTTTTTTAAATAGCAGAAAGTAAGCTCTGCGAGCTATAAGCCAAAAATAGGTTCGAGGCTTTAGAATCTTTTGACGAGGATAACGAAGATATTTACATGTTTTGGGAAGGTATCATTGATAATATTAAACGACCCCTTTAGTAGCTTGTGTCTTGGAAAAAGGAAAAATAAAAGGAACAAATGTGGTTCGATGAATATTTCGTTAGCATGTGCGAAAAAAGAAAAGCTGCTAAATTAGAAGCGTTAAATAATCCTAACGAAACCAATCTCTCTTACTTTGGAACATCAAGAAAAGAAAATTGTTCAAATTAAAAAAAAACTAGAGTATCTCAAAAATAAAATAATAGCAATTGAAAGTAGCTAAATCATATTCAGCAAAATATTCCTAGTGAACTAATCAAGACATGCGGAAAAGCTGGGATCTCTAAAATATATCTTTTGGTTGAAAAAGACTGGGAACAGGAAAAATACCCGAAGAGTGGAAAGAATCTATTCTTATCCCGATTCACAAAAAGGGATCAAAGACGGATTGCAGTAACTATCTCGGAATCTGACTCCTTCCAGTTGTTATAAAAAAATTACGTTAATCCTGACGATTCAAATCACTGAATACTCAGAGGAAATCGTCGGAGATTATCAATGTGGTTTCAGACGGAACCGTTCAACCGTAGACCAAATATTCTCCCTTGGTCAAATATTAAAGAAAAAATTAAAATATTACGGTATAGTACATCACTTTTTCATCGATTTCAAAAAAAGCATGTGATTCAATTAACCGCCAAAAGTTTTATAATATTCTTGTCCAGCAGAGAATACCAAAAAATTTGGTAAACTTAGTAAAATGTGTATGTAAAACTTAGTAAACGTGTATGACCGAAGCGTTCAATAAATCAGAATCGGTAGTTATTTTTCTGAGAATTTCGAGGTTCTCTCTGGTTTGAAACAATCTGGAGATTCTCTATCACCAGTTTTACTTAATTTAGCACTCGAATATGCCTTATGACACGTACCGGAAAAGGTTTGTATTTAGGAGGAATTATATCCGTATATATGCCAGTTATATATTATCCGTGCTCGGATATGCCGTTGATATGGTTTTGCTTGGTGTGGACGCGGAAGCTACTGAACTAAATTCAAAAACATTGATGAAAGCCGGTCAAGAACTTGGGATGGAAATAAATACGGTTGTTGTTGTTTGCTAAAGCTTTAAGGCGTAAAACCCTTAAGGTTATCAACGCCTGCATTCAACATTCGTTTATCTCAAAGGAAAAATAAAATAAATACTTAATACAAGATTATATGAATATTTCGCATACACACACACGAACTCACAGACACACTTACTCATACGCGGTCACATAGCATAAAAATGGTGGATCTTTGCTGATAAGATGGAAATGGGTCGGGTGTGTGTGGACTATCCTCAGTATGGTCAAGACAACTTCCTTTAGAAGATACTTTAGAAGAGTGATCCTATCCGAACCCTAGGAAGTACCACTGAGATACCTTAGTATGGTTAATTTTTTAACAGTAGTAGATTTTAAGTTCGAAATATGTGTTTCCCAGGTCAATCTTTTGTCGAATATCATACCCAAGAATTTGTGATTGTTTGTATAAGGAATTAAGGAGCTACCTAAATAAATATAAGGTGAGGGAGGTGTATTTCGCTTTCTGCTGAAATGGAGGCACTTGGTTTTTTCAGCTCAAAATTCGACACCAGTGGAAAGTGACCAGTTAGTTATTCTATTGATTGCATCCTGTAGTTTGTATTGGAGTCATTCCATGTTACATCAACACACCTTTTTCATCTCAGATTATAATGAAATTTGGTATATAGGATACCTTCCTGTTGACTAAAAAAAAATAACAAATTTCAGCTCAATATCTCAAACGGTTTTCAAAATATAGCTATTTAAACTGATTGAAAAACGCACAATTTTGAACTGTCACATCATCTATAAATTAACATTGCAGCTCTTCTAGCCAAGATATACAGTTGAAATTGATGTCATTTTAAAGCTGAATCTATGAACTTTCTTATGACATGCAACTCAAATGGGAAAATTGTTTTTCAAAATTTGAATCAAAATTTCAAATTTGAATTTCTCAAAAATCCCATTTTTTAAAAATCTGAAAAAATTTAGTAGAGTTATTAAGGTTATCCTCAATAAGTGTTATAAAAATTATGATGGGACGGCAATGGGTTCATGCTTAAAATAATTATTGAAAAATGTGAGTTTTGCCTGTGGGTGGAAAAAAAGCAATAGCTATTAGGCTTCTTAAACTTTAGCCTATTTTATCAACCTAATTTCTTTCCGAAATGTCACAAATTTGAAACATTGTCTAGTTCTGGATATTGTGACTTGAAACATCCATTTTTTCACATTTCTTAGTATTTTTTTATTTTTTACAGAATGATTGTCTCCTTTCAAAGGGTTGTAACATTGTACTATTTTTTATCTTTTCATGTCTACTTAGTACAAGATACAAAAATCCAATGCTTAGTAAAAAAATATATTTGTAGTTAAAAATTCTTGTTTTTAATCAAAGTTAGTTTTGTAGTACCAGTTGAAATTTTTCTGAAGCATTCAACATTCTAATTCATTAATTTAGATGAGCTTGACAATAGTTTGACTAATCTTATTTGTGTGCGTAGTGGAATAAAAACATGCAAGTTCTCTCTTCCTCTTGGAGGAGAGCAAGGCAGAATGGATTTGTATCGGATATTAATATTTTTAAATCATTAAAGTGAGATTTTAAACCTTTGCAATTCCATTGGATTAACGACATTTGGGAAATTGCATAAAAAAAATATATAAATAAAATACAACGGCGTACACATTTATATTATTGTTTTTAATTGTTTAAGTTTTTTTAACTTTTCCCTTCTAATAACAAACTTCGGTGTACCCGTCGTCAGTGTTCTGCGGATCTGTCTCGATATCTTCAACGCCGTCCTCAGGCTTGTCTTAAGATTCCTCAATTGAGGGCGCGTTGAGCGAGGATTGAGATACAGGAGCAGTGAGGGAGGGGGTTGTAAAGGTGGGAGGGGGGAGGGAGGGAGACAGGGAAGAAGATGAGAGGGAGGAGTTGGGCTGGGAGGGGAGAGAGGATAAGGAGGGAGGGGGGTGGCGGCGCGAATAACGCGGCCGATGATCTTCCGCTGCGGCCTAGGTGCCGGGGGTCTGGAGGTGCTAGGCTGGGGAGAGAGATTATTTGAATTTGCTTCAAATACAAAAATTGATCTGATTGTGTACCGTTTTCGGGTGTTTTTGTATTTCTTTGGAATTTTATTACTTCGGAGAATAGCTTATCAAAATGTTGGGGGTTTTCTGATTTAAATATATTTTTTGCTTCATAATATGTCACTTTCTTTGTAAACTGGATGATTTTAATTTATTTGTTCATTTGGTACATATGGCACGATCGGTCAAGACTGTTATGTTTATCCCCGCAATTTATACATTTGGGGTCTTTTTTTTTGATATTTCATTGAGGTCTTCTTCACCACACTGAGATCAGGTGATTTTGGGGTTTTTACTTTTTTACAGTCTGGTCGGAAAATTTAAGACACCTAAAGCACCGAATCGGATTGGGTGTGTACATTTGAACCTTAATATTCTGATAGCCTATTTTAAGCGTTTATGGTGGTAATAGAGACGGGAAAGTAACAATATATGAATTTATAAATTTTTCGATACCGTTTATTTTTATTTTTATTCTATTTATCTATAATTTTCATTTAACTCATTCATGATTTCATTTTTATCCAAATATTGCAAGTAGAAGTACCTGATAACATCTCTGTTATAATTTAAAGTGGCGTGTGCTTTTACAGTTATATTAAATTCATCTGCAAATCGTTTACAGTCTAAGAGTTTTAATGACTGTTTAATACTGCTTGTTTCAATCAGTAAATTCCCATCCCTCCATTTGTTAATCTCACCAACTAAATTAGTGATGAATTTGTTTATAAAGAAAGGGGACACTCTTTGAAATCCTTCATCTCCTTCCCTGATCACTATTAAATATTTAGGAGTATTTTTAAATGCTTCATTTACTTGAAGGAGGTCTGATGGGGTTTTTATCCGACCTCTTTTCAGTCGTTTATTAGAGCTATGAAATAGCTCATCCATTTTAATTAAGTTTTAACAAAAAATAAAATAAAAATAATTTTATGGTATAAAAAGAAAAATATATCTATATATCTATATATATATATATATATATATATATATATATATATATATATATATATAAGAAATGAAAAAGAATGTTGTCTTATCTGGACAACCAACTGGACAGTAGACCAACAGCTGGATGCTTAATACTACGGAGCTGCGTAAACAACCTCACTCTGCGAAGTCCAATATCTAACTGATAAATACGGTTAAGACAGAATATATGGTTCGCCGTAGAAGTGGTGACGATTAGGCTGATATTAATCTAGAAGGGAACACGTAGAGAAATTTAGATATTTAAGGGCGATAGTAACTAGAAAGAACGAAATCAATGAGGAAATTAAGGCTAGATTTAAAGCTGGAAATGCTTGCTACTTTTCAGTGGCAAAATTGCTTAGCCCGCTGCCTTCTGTCTCTTAAACTTAAAAATTGGGATTTAAAAAAAACCATTATTCTTCCCACGGTAGTCTGTGGATGTGAAAAGTGGCCGCTAACATTGAGGGATGAGCAAAAGCTGAGGTTTTTGAAAATAACTTAATAATAATTGCATAGAATATTTGGACCGAAGAGGGACAAATCAGCCGGAGAATTTAAACGTTTACACAACCCCGAACGGAGTGAATATAATCCGGTAAATATGGATATGAGGTATATAATGAGTAAATATGGAGGTGATTGCCACGCGGCGAATAAAATGGGAACGTAAAATTGCGAAAGTCGGTTGTGGTCGAATCCCTAAAAGATTAATAAGCACGTGGCCGACTGGAAAACGTCCGAGGGGTAGGCCGAGACGGAAATGGAAGGATTGCGTGAAGGCAGAACTGTCCAAGTTGGGTCTGGATGGAGGTCGGGGAATAGAGGTGTGCAGCAGAGTTGGGCAAATTGTATCCACGGATACAGATCCGGATACTGTAACTGTGAAAAGTACTCATGACAGCAGATACAGATAGTATCCGTGTCCGTTCAAGATTTTCCCCACGGATACAAGTATTACTCGTATTCGTCAACACGGATACCGGAGTATCCGTGAGTACTTTCGGTACTTAGTTACATTTCGGATACTCCTACTTCTGGGGCTAGCAATATTTAAAATTTTATTATTAAACTTTTTTATTATTATTATGCCGGCAACATTTTATGTTTACGAAATAAGGATCCATTATTATTTCTAAAATCGTCAATTTTGAAAATAGTCATAATTTTAAAATTAAAATTATTTAAAATTAATAAAATCCCCAAACAGATATTTTTTTTCTATTTTTTCACAATGAAGAAGCATAATTATGTTTATGCTGACGTAAATTTTGAAAATAATAATAATCTTAAATGTTCGACGTTGTGGGGGGAGGGTCCACCTTAAAAGAACATTGTAACTTGTCAAATTAATTCGAATAGACTGCATATTTTTGTAAATATATCCTAAATGAGGGTTCATACGGGTATGGGTTTTGTGTATGGTCTCAATTTTAAAATTCGATGCTGCGAGGGGGGATTTCTTGGAGAGGAGCGTGTATAACGTTAAGGGAGTAGATTTTGAAAATAGCTACAATTTTAAAACTTGATGGGGGTTAATACGATTTTTTTTTTTTTTAACTTCTGATTAATTCGTTATGTGGGTTTACATTAGTTGCACATAAATTTTATTATAAAACGTTTTTGGCGTATAATAAATTTTTACATAATCAAAATATAAAGAAACACACAATAAGTGTAGATATGAATTAAAACATTTCTATCTAAAAAGGATACGCTATAAATAAAAAAGAATCTGGAATAGTTTATTTGAGATAATAAAATGCAATTCACAAACAATTTCAATTTTTTTTTTAATAAATTAAATTTTATGGAAAAAGAATTTTTTTTTTTTGTGTTTTCGCCTTTACCCTAAGGCCCGATGCACACGGACAACACTATTCTGCGATCCGGACTGTAAGCCGGGTCAGGGGTACCTGCAGTATAATGGTAAATCCGGTCGGTCCATTGTACTCCAGGTAGCCCTGACCTGGATTATAGTCCGGATCGCAGAAAAGTGTCGTCCGTGTGCATCGGGCCTAAAGGGTCATTGGCGTCTAATGGTGGTTTATACCCATCTATGGAATCCCGAATATTTAAGGAACTTGAATAGAGTTGTGACTCTCTCTTCGTTGTCTTTCATAATTTCTTTTAGAGAATGAGAAAGTCCAACTTTTTTCCTAAGCTTTTCAGGAAAAAGAATTATACTATCTTACATTTTAATAATTTATTAAAAATTGTATCTCAAAAACTATTAGACTTAGGAATATTTGTCATTGTTGCATACGAAATACGCATATTATGGTATTCGGGAACCTAAGTTTATGATAAGACATTAGGAGAGCGGACCGGGAGTGGAGCGGGAGCGGAGCGATAGTGTGAATGGGGTAGAGCGAGAGCGGAGCGGGAGCGAAACCGATAGTGTGAATAGGCCCAAACACTATAAAGGCATGAAGTTCCATAAATTCAGTCAGTGTTTTTCCTCTTTTATTTAAAATGTACCTATCTAATTTTTTTCGAGTTGATAAGAGACTGGTACTGGAAATTATTTCGGGGGAGCAAACATTTAAATTGCTAATTCTAGAATTGAAGTCCCCTCCTATATAAATCGGGACGTATTCAAACAGTAAATAATTACCCATACTTGGGCATTCAGTTTAGTTCGTCCGGGAAATTCCTTCAAGCCACAAACTCTGCAATTCAAAAAATCAAAATTGCCATAGCAACAACCCTGACCACTTTACAAGATAGTAAATCAGAAAACTGGGACTCTAAATATCTTCTATATAATTCTCTCATACGCTCCACCTTGTTGTATTGTTCAGAAATATGGGCCCCTCAATATTGTTCAAATTTGGAAATAATAACAATGAAATACGTCAAACTAATCTACAAATGGCCTAGAAATACTCCGAACTATATAGTGCGACTGGAAACCGGTATAAAAACAATAGAAATAGAAATAATCAAAAAATGTACAGATGGTGGATCGCTTTATTAAAAATGCCCGAAAATAGACTGCCACGGATTTGTTACAACAGATTAAAAGATCTGGACCATAACAACAACATGATAAATAACTGGTATTCACAACCAAAAAGCAAAACTAATGAAAGTCGGATCAGTAACAACCTTGGAACATAGTAAACCTAATCCTGACCTTGCCCAACTGTATTTTAAAGACATAATAAATAGGTTTGAGAACCAATTTTTCTGTAACGACATAAATTCCGCCATAAATTTGAAATATAACTCAGAATACAGAAATATTATTAGCTTTAATCAGGGAGAACAGTATCTAAACTTCAGAACTAATATAAAAAAACAAAGATTAGTAAGTCAGCTTAGAATTGCCAATTTAACACAACCTGTATTATACTATATTAAACTGTATCTTACTTTAATTTATGTACAACCATAAATTAGAAGGGGAAGGAAATTGTACAATATGTAATCTTCAAAAACAGGAAAACTTATTCCATTTCTTGATAGAGTGCCCATTGTACAATGAACTGAGAAAACATTTCATAGTTAAATATATTAATCACGAAAATAATTCTATTTTAGGAAATTTACTTACAATAGATACAATACAAAAATTAAACGATATCTATCATTACACATTGGGCAGTCTAAAAATAAGATCATTTATTATAAACGAATAAATGTACTAATGTAAATACTTAGGACAACCATTCACATGTAATTGATATTTGATTGATGTTGATATTATTTTTTTTTCTTATTCGTTAGTATATCTATTGTTTTTCTATTAAGATGTATGTATAAGTTAATAAGTTTTATCTATTAATTAATAATTATCTATAACCTATTTTCCTGTTTTTCTTTTCGACTTAAAGTATATTTAATTTTAATTTGTTCAAGATGAAGGCAGACCTCCTAAACCTAAAAGCTATAAGCTCTTAAAGGCTTAAATGTTATTGTATATATCTTTGAATACTCTAATTCCAATTGTTGAATTTTTGATTTATAATTACTGCATTAACGTGTGTATAATGTGTATACAGCCAACTCTATTTGTATGGGGATAAACCCCGAAAACAAATAAACGCATTCATTCATTCATTCATTCATTCATCTTTTTATCTCAAAAACTATTGGACTTAGGAATATTTGTCATTGTCGCATACGAAATACGCATATTATGTTATTCGGGAACCTAAGTTTATGATAAGACATTAGGAGAGCGGACCGAAAGTGGAGCGGGAGCGGAGCGATAGTGTGAATGGGGTAGAGCGAGAGCGGACCGGGAGCGGAGCGGGAGCGAAACCGATAGTTTGAATAGGCCCAAACACTATAAAGGCATGATGTTCCATAAAGAGTCAGTGTTTTTCCTCTTTTATTTAAAATGTACCTATCTAAGAGACTGGTACTGGAAATTATTTCTGGGGAGCAAACATTTAAATTGCTAATTCTAGATTGATAGAAATTGAAGTCCCCTCCTATATAAATTGGGACGTTCTGAAACGAATCTCCAATTTCATCTATATTAATTTCTAATTTTTCTAGGAATTAACCAATATCTAAGGTAGGATTGATATAAATATTGATATAGCAATAATTAATTTTAAACTATTTCTAGATACTAATAAAAAATAGATAACAGTAGGGTGATTTTGGGGATTCTGGCGCACTTTTTTGCGCGCCCGTCTACTCCGTAAGTACCATGTACACCATTCCTAACCATCCCTAACCATTCCTAACGTCACGTGAACCCCTTATTGGGTTCTACTATACCTTGACCACCTAATTTGAATGGCCTGCAGTATTTTAACCCCCCCCCCCACTCTCCCCCCCCCCCTTCCTAAGGTCAGATACCTATAGAATATTGTTATCTCAACATATACGTTTCTCTTGCTTATCCCCCCCCCTACCTAGTAATCAGGAACTTGTCCGCCATATTGTTTTCTGCTACTCTAAGCCTGGTTTATGGATCACGTGACCGCTGGGATTTTTATTTTTTACTATGTAAGAGGCTGAGTCTAACCGGCCGCCATATTGTTTTCTAATACTCTAGGCTTCGTTCATGGTCACGTGATCTTCCTTATATAACCTTCCTTTTTACTTACCCTCTTATAACCTCTCTTGTAACCTTTATGATGCTCACATCTATAAACGGGTTTGATCATGTTGTGCCCAAGTTTCATCATGTCCAGTTTATATGGGCTTTGATCCGTTAATCCTCTAAGGATAAACAATGTACTAAAAAGCTCTTAATGTACTTCGAACTTTTATCATTATCTCCATGTGAAGAAAACAGATTTGGTCATGTTCGATTTATATGGAGTTTGATCCGTTAATCCTACAAGGATAAAATCATCTACTTTGACCTCTTAATCTTTTTTTTTTTTTTTCTAATACTATACCTTCAGTTTTTTAATAGGTTTGATCATGTTGTGCAAAGTTGTCTTCCTGTCCAGTTTATATGGACTTTAATCCTATAAGGATAAACAATGTACTAAACACCTCTTAATGTATTCTTTTCGTTGTTTTTAATATTTTCGAAAGTTATTATTTTATTTTAATCTTTATTTTTAACATTTTTATTTTAAACACATAAATATTTTTTTACCTGTTGTAAAGTTAGATTTATTTTCGAATCAAATATTCCTTGAGGTTCTATAGAATTTTGAAATTTGTATTATTTTCTTTTATCATGTCATTAAGTAAGTGTCATTACTGCGACATGCCTTTTAGCAGAGGCGATAATAGGATCCGTCATGAAAATTCCTGTCGGAATACTCAGCAACGACGCACATGTTTTACCTGCTGTACGATTTTTCATTCTCAAATGGAATGTACGTTCTTGTCAATTAGGATTACCTGTAGTCATAGCAAAGAGAGCCCGAATCGATGCTGCTAGGAGGTATCTCTATGAAGTGGAAACTTCCCACGGGGGGTATCCTGAAAACGTGACAAATTTCATGACAATTTCTTTCTTTCTTCCTTCTTCATTCCGGTATTTTTTAAAAATTCCATATCTGCTATTAAGATTTCATCTTTTTTAATATAATTTTAACGATTTTCGTTTAAATTCTCATGCATTTTCTTTATTATTTACCAATTTAACAACGTTTATGACAAATTTCATGAAAATTTCTTTCTTTCTTCCTTTTTCATTACGGTATTTTTTTAAAATTTCATATCTGTTATTAAGATTTCATATCATTTTGTAAGGTTTTATGTAATTTGATAAGATTTCAACCATTTCTGTACAAATTATCACACATTTTCTACATTTTTACATCTTTTATAACAATTACACATATAATTTCTTTACTTCTTACTTCTGCGTACCGTTATGTTTCTTTTAATTTCGCATTTTTCCAGTCATTTTGTTAGATTTTAACAATTTTCGTACAAATTCTAATGCATTTTCAACATTTATTAGAAATTTTATAACAAATAAACATATATTTTCTTTATTTCTTACTTCTTCGTTCCGTTATGTTTCTTTTAATTTCGCATTTTTCCAGTCACTTTGTTAGATTTTAACAATTTTCGTACAAATTCTAAAGCATTTTCAACATTTTTACATCTTTTATACAAAATTTAACAAAGTTGATAACAAACGAACATATATTTTCTTACTACTTCGATCCAATATATTTCTTGGTTTTCATATAATTTTATATGATTTTAACAATTTTTGTACAAATTCTAATGGATTTTCAACATTTTTACAGCTTTTATAGAAAATTTAACAAAGTTGATAACAAAGGATCATATATTTTCTTACTACTTCGATCCAATATTTTTCTTGGTTTTCATATAATTTTATATGATTTTAACAATTTTCGTACAAATTCTAAAGCATTTTCAACATTTTTACATCTTTTATACAAAATTTAACAAAGTTGATAACAAACGATCATATATTTTCTTACTACTTCGATCCAATATTTTTCTTGGTTTGAATATCTTTTCTTATGATTTTATAAGATTTTAACAATTTTCGTACAAATGCTAATGCATTTTTCAGTTTTTATATAAATTTAACAAAGTTTATAACAAACGTTCTTATATTTTCTTACTTCTTCGAACCAATATTTTTCTTGGTTTACATATCTTTTCTTATAATTTTATTAGATTTTAGCAATTTTCGTATAAATTATAATGGATTTTCAACATTTTTACATATTTTATATAAATTTAACAAAGTTTATAACAAACGATCATATATTTTCTTACTTCTTCGATCCAATATTTTTCTTGGCTTTCGTATTTTTCCAGTTATTTTGTTAGATTTTAGCAATTTTCGTACAAATTATAATGCATTTTCACCATTTTTACCACTTTTATATAAATTTAACAAAGTTTATAACAAACGACCATATATTTTCATACTTCTTCGATCCAATATTTTTCTTGGTTTTCATATCTTTTCTTATAATTTTATAAGATTTTAATAATTTTCTTGCAAATTCTTATGCATTTTCAACATTTTTACAGATTTTATATAAATTTAACAAAGTTTATAACAAACGATCATATATTTTCATACTTCTTCGATCCAATATTTTTCTTGGTTTACATATCTTTTCTTATGATTTTATAAGATTTTAACAATTTTCGTACAAATGCTAATGCATTTTCACTATTTTTACAGTTTTTTATATAAATTTAACAAAGTTTTATAACAAACGATCATATATTTTCTTACTTCTTCGATCCAATATTTTTCTTGGTTTTCATATCTTTTCTTATAATTTTATACGATTTTAATATTTTTCGTACAAATGCTAGTGCATTTTCACCATTTTTACAGTTTTTATATAAATTTAATAAAGTTTATAACAAACGTTCTTATATTTTTTTACTTCTTCGATCCAATATTTTTCTTGGCTTTAGTATTTTTCCAGTTATTTTGTTAGATTTTAACAATTTTCGTACAAATTATAATGCATTTTCAACATTTTTACAGATTTTATATAAATTTAACAAAGTTTATAATAAACGATCATATATTTTCATACTTCTTCGATCCAATATTTTTCTTGGTTTACATATCTTTTCTTATGATTTTATAAGGTTTTAACAATTTTCGTACAAATGCTAATGCATTTTCACTATTTTTACAGTTTTTTATATAAATTTAACAAAGTTTTATAACAAACGATCATATATTTTCTTACTTCTTCGATCCAATATTTTTCTTGGTTTTCATATCTTTTCTTATAATTTTATACGATTTTAATAATTTTCGTACAAATGCTAGTGCATTTTCACCATTTTTACAGTTTTTATATAAATTTAATAAAGTTTATTTTTTTCATAATAAAGTTCATTTTTTATTTAATAAAGTCCAATATTTTTCTTGGCTTTAGTATTTTTCCAGTTATTTTGTTAGATTTTAACAATTTTCGTACAAATTATAATGCATTTTCAACATTTTTACAGATTTTATATAAATTTAACAAAGTTTATAACAAACGATCATATATTTTCATACTTCTTCGATCCAATATTTTTCTTGGTTTTCATATCTTTTCTTATAATTTTATACGATTTTAATATTTTTCGTACAAATGCTAGTGCATTTTCAACATTTTTACATATTTTATATAAATTTAAAAAAGTTTATAACAAACGATCATATTTGTCTTTGTTTATAACAAAGTATTGAAATT
>OU426980.1:88738350-88798678 GCA_911387785.2 Aelia acuminata | reverse complement strand
TTTTCAATCTTTGTCCTTACTACTTGGGCAGTATATATGTTGAATAGTATGGGCGCAAGGACAGAGCCCTGGGGGACGCCGCATGTAACCTGTCGGGGGGCTGAAACTGCATTTCTGACCCGGACTACAAAGTACCGGTCAGTGAGGTATGAACCAATTATGTCAACCATTTGGTCCGGGAATTGATAGTGAGTGAGTTTATTGATAAGGATGGGGTAGGACACAGAGTCGAAAGCCTGTGTGCAATCGAGTGAAATCATTGCTTTGGCAAGGTTTTTATGGAGATTGTTAGCTATATCGTATTGCAGCTTGGCTACGTGGTGATAACAGCTAACTCCACGCGAGAACCCCGTTTGTTCCGGGGGTATGATGTCGTGTGTCTCGCAGTGTTTTCGGATGTGGATAATGAGTAGTTTCTCATATACGAGTATTTTTGAGATGTGGTTGAGGAGACAAATTGGCCGGTATTCTTCCGGAACCGCTCCTCGTTTACGGGGTTTGAGGAGTGGAACGACGATAGCATGTTTAGGAAGTATCTGAGGCGTGAGCAGGAATTAAAAATATTAAGGAGAAACATTAGGGTTTTTCTAGGGAGTGGTTTGAGAAGGACGTATGGAATATTGTCTTTCCCGGGTGATTTGTTTCCCTTAGTTTTCCTCAGGATTGCAGTCAGGTCTTTATATGTAGAGAATATTGAATTCTGTGTGTTATCGGTGGAGGGGTTGTGGTGGTATGTGTTATTGTTGCGTGAGTTGTCCCTTTCTACGTAATAGTCAGAGAGAATGTCAGCCTGATCTGCGGGGGTGAGGAGCTCATCGCCTCGTTGAATTTTCACCGATTTTGATTTGGTGTTATGGCTTCTGGTAAGTTTCCAGAATTTCCTATGGTCGTTATGTGTGAGGCGTAACTGTTCATGCCAGAGGGACGTTTTCCACTGCGACATTAGGGATGTGATTTGTTTTGTGAGACTGTTAATGATGGGTTTGTAGGTATGGTCTTTCGTCCTATACCAACAGTTTTTGATGTTGTTGCGTAGTTTTATGAGTGTTAGTATATGTTTAGGGGGTTTGGACCCCCTTTCACCTTCCCTCGCCTCGTATAAGTCTTCTTTCCCCCACTCTCTTCAGACTTCCTCTGATTGGCTGGCTGCAGACTTCTCCTGATTGGCTGGCTGCCTAAAATTTCCCTTCCTTTCCGTATTCAACGTGTTTCCCAGCGGCCTCTTTGCCGGGGCAAAACCAAGGTTTATGGCCACAAATTTCTCTAACAATCTTCTTAGGTATTTACCTGGATGTTTGTCGGCAGCATTGTCGGTCCTAAGCTTTGCTTATTTTGAATCTCTAACAGAAGGTTTATTGCCCCAATAACTTACAAGGCGGTATTTCCAAGACCTAGCCGCCTTCAGGTAAAACTGGCCACCGGGTTGCCCATATACAGTACTTTACATATTTTGATATTAAATTATTAATTCAATTTAGTTTTCCTATCATGGCAGCATCCACAATACATAGCAGTACGTATAATTTTTTAGATATAATAAAAAAATGTGATAATAATAATTCCGCTTAAAAATTAAGAAAATACTGAAGTTTTTTCTGTATTATTATTTATATGGCAACGATAGGATAATTTAAATGAGTAGTAGCAACGACGGATAGTGCAATTGTGAACGAGGTCACGCCGTCTGGCAGGGCGAGGGGGGAGTAAAACAAGGGTGAGGGAGGCCGGGGGCGGTTGGTTGCACAATCCGGCAACGTCGCATGGAATGTGTGAGATGTGGCAACATCGCTTTGTTTACATTCGATAAAGCGCAGGAGTAAGGCTATATGTGACCTTGCTGGTCATTGACAGACCTTGTGAGGGCGAGAGGGGGGTGGTTGGTTTAGCGGTAAGGCTATATATGACCTTGAGGGTCATTGACCGACCTTTTGAGGGCGAGGGGGGGAGTTCAGCTGCCTTTGTTTACATTATGCCTGTGACGTCATCCTCTGAATGGGAATTTTGTTTGTTTACATTTAACGGGTTGACCCAGCTCACAACCCGGCCAGGTGTAATGCATAGGTGCATGACTCAGCCGGTTCATTGACCCTTTGTTTGCATTATGCCTGTGACGTCATCCTCTGAGTGGGAGTTTTGTTTGTTTAAATTTAACGGGTTGACCCAGAACTGAATGATGGCCGAAGGAAAAGGTATTGATGTTATATTATGTTCAAAATGTGGGTTGTTATTATTAAACTCGAGCGCACACAGATGTAAATGGAAATTTTATACATGCTTAAATTGCAATCGTGAATTTAAATCTAAATTTAGCTGCGAACGTCATAAAAAATTCGGATGTAAAGAAAAACGTCCCGGAAAAACCCGGCCAGGTGTGTGTAATTTAATGCATAGGTGCATGACTCAGCTGTTTCATTCAAGTTCATTCATAATCGTCGTTACGAAGCAATGATGTTGGAGGAATAACGGTGGCTCCACTCTTATATAGCCCGCTTGCAGTGGGAGAGATGCGTCCAGACATGAAGTATTATTTTATCAATGTCACCGGATGAATCGCTATCTATTTGAATGGATGCCGCGCCGACTATTTTATTTATGTCCAGTCAGCGGATGTATCGCACTACGTGTACGCCGCGGTATGTACCCCCCCCCCCTGAATACCGCGACCATCTTTGTCAACTCGAATCTCTTGTTAGTTCTCGCGAACTAAAATTTTAAAAACCGTAATTAATACGGCTTTTTTTCGTGACTAATCACCTCTCGCATAGGTAATTAGTCTAAAAATCTTTATTAGGTAAGACTATAGATTAGGGCGGGGGGGAGGGTTTTCTCCGACACCACCAGGGACCACAACCGTCGCCGACTCTTTGCCCTCGCGGTCATGTTAGCTCTCGCACACGTAAATTTTCATTAACTTATGACAATAGGTTTTTTTCTTTCCTAGCTAATTACATCTCGCAAAGGTAATTATTCAAAAAGTCCTTAATATGTGGTGTAGTGGTGGGGGAGGGCGAGTGGCTATTCCCCCCCCCCCTACACCTGCGACCATCTTTGTCCATGCTATCTCTCCAGCAAAATTTGCTCATTGCAAGTAATTTGCAGATCGCAAATTTATAATTGTTAAACGTTTGTTATTAAATAAATAAATAAAAAAAAATTACCTATATATGAAATAGTTTGGAATAGGCTGAGATTAGTTCGTCGAAAATCCACCAATACCTTCGGTTCGTAGTTTTCTCTCTTGTTAATGTAATAATCTCGTTGGATCCGGAAAAAGCGAAAAGAACTTCATTCTGTCTGTACCTATTGCCGATCAATTATGTAATTATTTATTCATTTGACTTTTTAGTTGGCTCTACCCTGCAGGGTCATTGGCATCATTTATATTTTAGTCTCTTTGGCAATACTGAGATAGATTTAAATATTTAAGAACTGTTAATGTATATTTAATTTATTTTTTCCATATTAACCGAGAACTATTTTTCTTTCTTTACTTTTAATTTTAAATATATCGTCATAGGCGATTTAATAGCGACAGTTAAATTGTTACTTTCACTTACATATATATGAAATCCGGCGATTGGATGGTTCAGGTGAGCTAATTCATATTTCTGCAATATTGGACCCAGATGAAGATGGTATTAGCGAATTTATTATTATTATTTTTTAAATGGTAAATGCGATTGCTTCGAAGATGAAACAGCAGGTGTGGGGAAAGTTTTCCATTGATAATTGGCTACCTTTATCACCAAATGCTTTAGGGGAACCGAGACGTTTTTCTTTACATCCGAATTTTTTATGACGTTCGCAGCTAAATTTAGATTTCAATTCACGATTGCAATCTAAGCATGTATAAAATTTCCATTTACATCTTTGTGCGCTCGAGTTTAATAATAACAACCCACATTTTGAACATAATATAACATCAATACCTTTTCCTTCGGCCATCATTCAGTTCTGGGTCAACCCGTTAAAAGTAAACAAACAAAACTCCCACTCAGAGGATGACGTCACAGGCATAATGCAAACAAAGGGTCAATGAACCGGCTGAGTCATGCAACTATACATTACACCTGGCCGGGTTGTGGACTGGGTCAACCCGTTAAATGTAAACAAAAAAACTCCCACTCAGAGGATGACGTCACAGGCATAATGTAAACAAAGGCCGCTAAACCGCCCCCCCTCGCCCTCACAAGGTCGGTCAATGACCCTTAAGGTCACATATAGCCTTACTACTGCACGCTGTATCGAATGTAAAAAAAGCGATGTTGCCGGATTGTGCAACCAACCGTCCCCACTCACCCTAGTTCTACTCCCCCCCTCGCCCTGCAAGACGGCGTGATCTAGTTCACAATTGCACAATCCGTCGTTTCTACTACTTAAATGAATATGATACATAAGCTATAGCATTACGTCTCATCAATTCGATAGGATGCAGCTCCATCAAAGAGAATATTCATCGAGGAATGATGACAGTGATTTCATTATGCGATTTTTAATATAAGGATTTAGACTGCACAGAGGAAGCCAGAGATCAGTGCATGCACAACTCTCCTTAAAGCAAGTAGCATTTTTTTTTTGTCATATTATGCCGATGTTTTCCATTCCTTTAATATGCAGCTTTCTAGATTTTGTTGTTCTTCCTTATCTTTTAAGCCAAAATATGCCACAAATTTTCTGTTGGATTAATATCAGGGGACTGTGGAGGGGTAATCAACCAGCGGGGAGCATTTTAAAGGAGCCATTCTTTAGTATGCGTCGCCGTGTGCTTCGGTTCATTGCCTTGTTGAAAATAAAATAAATTTGTGAGCCCTAATTTCCTGGCTCTGGATTTCAAATTACGGCGCAGTATTTCCACATACATTTTGGCTGTCATGTGCCCATTAATAAATTCCAAATTAACCACACCTCCATAAGCCATACAGCCCCAGACCGTAGTATTTCCTCTCCCATATTTCATGTTGTATCGCAAATTCTTCGCCTCAAGCCATGTATTTTTTCTCCAAATTGTAAGAATGCTAGCCGGTTTAAATATTTCAAATTTACTTTCGTTCGAAAATATAACCTTTTTCCAAAACTCTAATGATTTATCTTATTACATCTTTGCAAACTGTAATCTCTTCTGCCGGTTTATTTCATTCAGTCAAGGTTTCTTTTAAGGACGCCTACCTTTAATTCCCTGTTTATGTAGAACTTTCCTTATTTTTTGTGACGTAACAGTATTATCCGATGTTTTTGCCAAGTTAACAACAATTTTTCGAGCGCTAGGTTTTGGATTTTTAAGAGCGTTTCGCACTATTTCACGCTTATATATATTATATCTTATACGTGACTTTGGATGGTCATCCTTTTTGGGATTTGTTTTCCACACTTCCAGTCAATTCTTATTTTTTAACCGGACTGTTACCGAATTTCATAGATTTTCCGATTTCATGTTCTCTTTTGCCTAACTCACGTAACGAAATTATTTTTTCTCGATCAGAACGCGATATTTCATTTTTCTTCGCCATGTCCAGCAATTCAAACACAAACCTTAACTGAATAATAAATCAAAAACTATCTTTCAGTCATATTAATCCTTTTTTTTTTTAATAAACGATGTTCACCTCTACCGAATCTAACTGTTAATAGTGTAATATAAGGGTGTACAAATACTTTTTTGCGAGAAATTCTGTTAATTTTATTGATATCAATGTTATATAAATTATTAAACAACTGCTCCTTTTTTTTTTAATCAAAAAAACTATGCATAGAATAAAATAAATTAGTTATATGTTCTTCTCAGTCAGTAGTTAGAAATTAATGCAAATTTTTATAGTGTGCAAATAAGTTTTGTCTACTGTATACTACTATAGTTAGTATTATTCAAAATACCTCTCTTTGTATTTTAGATGGCCCCACTTACGGAATTTACAACTCTATCTGAAGGATAATATGAAATTCATAAAATAGAAGGAGGAAGAGCAACGCTCAAAAAAGATGAGACTAAAATTGAAACAATACTTCCACGTAAAATGCTACGGAATTTACGAAATTTTTGTGCACCTGGCATATTGTGGATATTTATAATCGACAACAGGAAACAGTACCTCATACTTAGCTCTTAAGAGCTATATATGAGGTATTATATAAAGGTGTCCATTTAGTTGAATTCAAAGATTATTGTATATTTATTTTTTTTTTCACAGGAGTTTCCACCAATGGTGGGTTTCCTTAACCTATATATTGTCTATTGCCTCCTTCCAGACTTTTAGGTCAAAGGCCCATTCTTCTCGTAGACCATGCCCCATCAAGGAATCTTCTACTTCGTTATTCCATGTTTTCCTTGGTCTACCTCGTCTTCTCCTTCCATCTATTTTCCAGGAATGGACAACTTTTGGCATTCTTTCCTCGGGCATCCTTTTCAGATGACCAAACCATTTCAGCCATTTTTTTTTCTATTTCTTCCAGAATGTTTTTTTCAACTTCCATTTTTTCTCTAATGGTTTCGTTTCTCACCTTTTCCATCCTGGATATTCCTGCCGCTCGGCGCCAGTAGTCCATTTCGGTGGCCAAGAGTTTCTTCCGAAGACTGCACTTTATGGTCCATCTGTCATTATACTTAATACAATACTTTTATAAATAGGAGTTGCCATTGTGAAGTCAGCCGAGTAACATCAGCTCTATATCACTAGTCTTAAAATCAGTGGTGCATCTGTTTAAAGTGTCTATTGTTTTTGTTTTTCGCTGTTAATGTAAAAGTTAAGGTCGGAGTGAATAGTTAT
The DNA here is from genome assembly GCA_911387785.2 of Aelia acuminata. Classification (NCBI taxonomy): domain Eukaryota; kingdom Metazoa; phylum Arthropoda; class Insecta; order Hemiptera; family Pentatomidae; genus Aelia; species Aelia acuminata. The sequence goes on along the minus strand of OU426980.1, from coordinate 88,791,917 downwards.
ATGAAGTTTTGTGTAATTCAGAGAAGAATAAACCTTTAATTCATAGAAAATTATATTGAAGGAGATTTCCGATAGCCTTATCTAGTTTGCGATCTATAGCTTGCTCCCACTACCCGTCCGCCGGCCCCCACTACAAATTGCCGAGGTTAGTGCCGTAAACAGTAAGAGTAAACTGTTTACTAAAGAGACTTAGAGGTATTTACATTGGCGATACTTCAATATAGCCAATTTAAATAGATATATGATAAAATAGTAATTTTAAAATATATGAGTCCAAATAAATTAAATATAAAATGATCAACTATTAAAATAATAAGTATAACTACGAATTTCATATAAATATACATTTATGAATAAACAAAAAAATACATTGGATAAATTTTTTTCTCCTAAGCAAACAGAAGGAAATAAAAGGCTTAAAAGAGCTCGTAGTTCTCCGGAATTGAGTCCACCTGAAAAACGTATCCAAGGTAAATTAACTAAACAAAATATGAATCAAGAAGTTGGGAAATTAACTTTAGGTGAGCTAATGGATAATTTTAGAAGTTTGCTGGACACTATGAAAGTAGCGACTAAACCGGATTTACAAATTTTATCAAAGGAAATAAATGAAATTAGAAAAGAAAATGATAAACTAAAAGTAAGAGTAACTGAATTGCAAGAGCTGACGGAGGACCAGGGAAGAAGAATCGATTTTCTCGAAAATGCAACAAAGAAAAAGAATTTAATATTCAAAGGAATTCCTACCTCAAGCGATAATGAGAGTAAGGACATAGAGGAGTTATGCGCTAAAGTCCTGCAAGTGGAAAACTGTAAAGTGGAGAGTGTGAGAAAACTGAATAATAGGAGAAACAACAGTACAATGTTGGTGGCGTCCTTTTCAAGTGACAAGGAAGTAAATGATATATTAAGACAAACGAAGAAATTGAAAGGTACGTCAATATCTGTTGATAGAGATCTGGCAATAGGAACTAGACAAGCAAGAAATAAGCTGTTGCAAGTTCGTAAAGAAATTTTGAGAAATAATAAGGATATAAAAGTTATGGTACGAAACGATGTGATGTACTGTGAGAGAGAAAAATTATATTGGAAGAAAGGCAAAGGACTCATAACTTCAGAGGGTGTAAGTGGCATAGACTTTCTAAAAAGATTGAGTGGTGTGGATATGACTTCACTGCTGAACAGATTGGAGAGGGATACGCCAACACAGCAAGAAGGTTCACGGTTCACACAACCAGGCTTCAACACGAATAGTGGCTTAAACGCAGGAAAATAGCAAATAAAAGTCTGCCAGGTAAAAAATAATAGTTTTAATGTAGTAGAGGATGAGATTAGGATATTAGGATATAATGTCACTGGACTAAAAAATAAACTAAGGGATGGAGATTTTTTATTTTTGTTGAAACAATATCATATTTTCTGTTTATTTGAAACGTTTGTGGTAGAAGATAGTATTAAATTTTTTGAAGATTATTACTCTAATTATACTTTGGTTTGGAAAAATGCTATAAAGAGCGCGAGGTATGGTAGGGGAAGTGGGGGAGAGGTACTGGCCTGCAGATCGGATTTGATTGGCAAGGGTTTACTTAGTTTTACGGTGATTAATGGAAAAAATATTATTTGTATAAATTCTAAGAATGGGTCAATTCACTTAGTACCAACTTATCTAAATTGTAACCATTGGTCTGAGCAATTCCAGGAACTTGAGGATTTGTGTGAAAACAATAGCAATTTAAAATGCATAATTTTGGGTGATTGGAACGCGAGATTAGGGAAATGCCAGTTAGGAATTGATATAGATGAGAATATTGGCTATTATAATATATATTCAAATAAAAAAACTAAAGATGTAAAGAGAAACGCAGAAGGAAATAAAGTAATTGATTTTTGTAATAACAATGGATTTATAATATTAAACGGCTTATCGGAAGGTGATAAAGAAGGAGAGTTCACCTATATTTCGGGCAAGGGTAGTTCAGTTATTGATTTATGCGCGGTAAATATTCAATTATTGGCATTCGTAAAGGACTTTAGAGTAGTGCCGCAACCATTTTCACAACACATGCCTATAGAATTGGTTATAGTTACGGGCTATTCTGTGAAACCGGAAGAAACGCTTCCCTTAATTCCTAAGCTAGTTTGGAATAGGCGAGATACAAAATTTTTCCAAATAAAATTACAAGATGTTGCTAATAATTTAATTCTCCAAAATTCCGATGTTAATATCAAAGATTTAGTAGACTTAATTAAACTCTGCAGTGACTGTAGTGGTAATAGTTGGCCGAATAGCACCAAATTAAATAAAAAGCAACCCTGGTTTGATTGGGAATGTGAAAATTATAGAAAACTCACATTTAAACTTTTGAATGTTTTTAGAAAAAGTAATGCAACTGTGATCAAGAACAAATATTTAAAAATTAATGCAAAATATAAAGAAATTTGTTCAAAAAAGAAAGTTGAGTTCTTAAATAGCCTAACTGCAAAATTTAATAAATGTAAAGATTCTCGTGAATTTTGGGAATTGGTAAATACTTTGAAGGGTAAAAAACAATTGATGAGCCCCTCTATAACTGCTGAGAAATGGACCCAGTATTTTAAAAACTTATACGGCAATGTACCGACCGCGGAAATGAACATCGACACGCCGATAGTCCTTAATGCATACTTAGATGACGAATTTAGCCTTACGGAATTCCGATTTGTTTTAAATAAACTAAAAGCAAATAAAGCACCGGGTATCGATAGAGTCCCGAATGAATTTTATAAAGAAGCCCCAGAAAATTTTTTAAGCATACTTTTGAAAATCTTTAATGTCTATTATCAAACCGGAAAACGAATAAAGGATTTCGGGACCTCTATTTTGTACCCACTGTTTAAGAAGGGCTGTACATCGGATCCAGGCAATTATAGGGCCATATCATTTATAAACGCGGTAGAGAAGCTGTACACAGGACTCCTGACTGAGAGGCTGAATAATTGGGTAGAGGAAAATAAGATATTAGATGAAATTCAGGCAGGCTTTAGGAGAGGTTATGGAACTTGCGATAATATATTTGTTTTAATGAATTTAGTGCAGCAATCCGTATACGCTAGTAATAAGAAAGTTTATACAATGTTTGTCGACCTTAAATCAGCTTTCGACACTATCAATCGTTCAGCATTAATGTACAAGCTTGAGAGAATGGGCGTTTCTTCGAAGTTCCTAACGGCTTTAAAAAATATATATACTGACACAAACGCGGTTATTTGGACACAAAAAGGAATAACTAAATCCTTTTCGACCACTATAGGCCTAAGACAAGGTTGCACACTGAGCCCAATTCTGTTTTCACTATTCATAAATGATATAGGAAAAGAAATAGGAGGGGGAATAAAAGTTGGCCACACTATAGTAAACGTGTTAATGTTTGCGGATGATATAGTTATGATCTCAGACACACCAACCAGGCTTGCAGATATGATAGCGAAACTGGAAGAGTATCTAGTTAAATGGGGTTTGATATTAAACATAAACAAAACAAAAATAATGATATTTAAAAAGGCAAAAGGAAAGGCAGATAGGTCTAAATACAAATGGAAATATCAAGGGGAGGAGATTGAGGTGGTGAAGCAATATAAATATTCAGGTATCACACTTACTAACAATCTCTCACTGCAAGATCACTTAAAAGAGAAAGTGCAATCCGCCAAGCTAGCCATCAATAGTGTTTGGTCAGATGCATTTTGCAACAATAAGGTGCCCATTACTGCAAAGTATAATCTATTTAACTCAGTCGTTCGTTCGGTGTTATTATATGGGGCGCAAGTCTGGGGGTATCATAACTATCAGGAGCTCGAGGGTCTTCATAGATTTTTTTTAAAAAAGCTATTTCGACTACCACCTAACACACCTAATTATATGTTGTACTTAGAGACTGGTAGAAATTTACTGTACCACAATTACTTGAAGTTGAATGTAAATTACATTTGTAAAATACTGAGTTATAGCTGTACACGTCTCCCGTATATAATGGCTCTGGAATGTATAAAATCAGATTATAATTTTTGGTTTAAGGAATGGCAAACACTAGCAAATATGTTGGAATGCAATTTAGATATTGTATTTGTATCAGGGGAACGTTGGCGCAACCAAATGTATAATATAATAGGTAAAGCCCAAGATTTTTTTAGAAAAGAGTTAATGGTATCCGTCTCAGCCGCTGAATATCATTCGCTGTACAAAGAATTAGACTTTAAAGTTAATTACATTAATAATGAGCATAGTATGGACTTAATCCAAACAATATTTAAAACTAGAGGTGAACTGTATAACTTCAATAGTAAACCTTGGTTGGAGGGCATTGTTTATACATGCTCCATGTGTAATTTAAATGAGGATGAAGATACATATCACATAGTAGCCATCTGCCCTATCTTCAATTCTTACAGAAATAAATATTTTGGCTCTATTCAGCTAAGTAAGCATCAAATTATAGATTTTTTAAATGGGAAGGATTGGCACAGGCTTTATGGATTTATGAAAGGTGTTTTAAGGTACAGAAAATTTTTAATTGCAGAATTTAATTTTAACTAAAATTTAGATTCATAATAGACTAACAGATGTGTAAATAGTATTAAGTATCTTTTTAATGTTTATTGAAGGCCTTTATTTTTTATTTAGAGTTTTTTTAAGTTTGTTTTATTCTTTTATTATTTAATTCTAACCTAAGATATTTATAGAGGCAACTCCTGGCAGACGGTATTAACCATTGTCATAGTGTGTTTTTATTGTATTATATTACTTTGTATAGCTTTACTATATAATAAAACATGATTATCTATCTATCTATCTATCTATCTACTTTTATAAATATTTTTTTTTGTTTTAGGAATGATATTTTTGTTCCACAGTATTGAGTTAAGCATCGATATGGTCCTTTTACCATCCGAAATTCGCCTCTTGATTTCTTTATCACACGAGCCGTCCAATTCAATCATAGACCCAAGATATTTAAAATGTTTGACTCTTTTCAGAGCCTGTCCTGGGTGCAGTTCTATGTCCTCATTACTAGATGACATGAATTCTGTCTTCTCAGCATTAATAGTTAGTCCCCATTTTTTATATTCTTCATTAAGCTTTCTTAACATGTATCCAGCATCTTCTGTATCCTGAGCAATGATGACTTGGTCGTCCGCAAATGATAAATTATAGAGGGATACATCTTCTTTCAACTGGAGCCCCATCGGTTTACATTTTTCCCTCCACCCTTTCAGACATATTTCAAGAAAAATCTTGAATGGGGAGGGAGATGCACAGCATTCCTGGAGTAACCCTTAACTTGTTAAGAAAGGCTCAGAAAGGTAAGGTCCAATTTTGACTTGGCAGGATATACATTTCTTTTATAATGTCTATTAGATCTGTATTAATGCCTGCATTTTGGAGAGCTTGCCATAACAATTTTCGTGGGACACTATCATACGCTTTCTCCAAGTCAATAAATACTAATTCAATGTCACGAGCAACGGTTTGATGTTTCTCCAACAGTTGCCTCAGGGTGAAAATATGGTCAATGCATGATCTTCCAGCAGTAAATCCGCATTAGTCATCCGATCCTTTGAATTTATCTTCTAATCGGTTCCTTATGATTTTCCCTAGTATTTTCATAAAGGGATTTGTAACACAGATTCCCCTGTAGTTTTTGCATTGTTTTCTGTACCCCTTTTTATATTTTGGGCTAAGGTAACCAATCTTCATTTCTTTTGGTATTGGATCACCCTCTAGTATTCTATTATACAGTTTTGTTAGAAGTGTCGCAACTTTTTTTCCTCCGTATTTTAATAGCTCGAAGTTGATTCCACCTGGACCTGGTGCTTTATTATTTTTTCCCAAGTTCAGTTCCTTTTCGACTTCTTCCTGATCTACTGTCATTTCTGTCCCTTCGTATTGCCAATTATTATCTTCTCTGAATGGGTCTCTGTCTTCATTCATCAAATCTTTGAAGTAATTCTTCCATTCAGGTAAGTTGATGAGGTTGAGGTATGATTTTTGTGTCACCTGAGTCCTCATACTCTTGAGTGCAGCCCATGCAGCTGCTGATCTTTTATATCCCACTTGGCTATTTATTTCCGCACAGAGTTTGTCCCATTCTTCATTTCGAGCACGCCTCACTTCTTGAAATACAAGTTTTTTCATCCTTTTATAAGTGGCCAGTGTGTTACTATCCTTCTTGTTTAACCAGGAGTGGTACGCTTCTTTCTTCTTTTTTATCAGTTCCAGAAGGTTATTACTCATCCATTTATTATTTCTACTTCTATATTTTTTTTTTTGGTCCTAACACTTCTGCACTAATCGTTTTTAATGTTCTTTTTAAGTATTCATACGTTTCCTCAGAATTCCCCTCAAATTTTTTTTCCAAACTTTGATCTAATCTTCGTTGATACAGTCCTCTTATACTTGTATCCTGTAGCAGCAAAATTTCTACTGGTTCATCCTCCAACTTTTCCCCTGGGTCACTTACCTTTAACGTATTTAACTTTTTCCAAGGAAAGCCCATTTTTGCTTTTAGAAAGTAGCGATCTGTGCCACATTCTATTCATCTGTAAGTTCTTGTGTCATGCACCATCATTGAGGTCCTTTGCTTTGTTATGACATAATCTATGATTGAATAAAGGTTCCTGCTTGGTTGGTGCCATGTATATTTATGAATATTGCGATGTTGGAAGAATGTATTATTTATTTTTAGATCAAAATTGTCACATATTTGGATTAGTCTTTCCCCATTATCATTGACTGCATCCTCTCCATATCTTCCAATAATTTTACTATTACTTTCTTTTCCAACTCTGCTGTTAAGATCACCCATGAGTATTAATTCTTTTCTCTTCGGAATTTTCTCGATTGTATCCTCCACTGTTTCCCAAAATACATCCTTTTCATCGTCAGAGGTGTTATCAGTTGGAGCATAAGCTCCTATAACACAAATTTCTCTCCCGTATACAGTAAGATCCAAAGTAAGGATGCGTTCATTAACACAGTCCCAGTTAGTAACATACTTTCTAAGCCTTTTTTTAATCAATATACTTACACCTGCTTTAGCTCTTTTACTTTTATCTACGCCACTCCATATATGTATATGATCTCCGACATCTTCATCCCCAGTGCCTTTTTTCTTCGTTTCCGTCAGCACCACCACATCCACATTACATTTTTGTAATTCATCCAATATTATATCTTCCTTATTGTTCATCCCCTGTACGTTCCAGCATCCAAAATTTAATATCCATTTCCGATTCCTTTGTCGTATCCGTTTATTCAGTCCGATTTTCCGAGGCTGTTTATTAGGTCTTTTAGCAGATGACATTTATCCCCTGACTGGGGAGCTGGCCCAGTGCAGGGGTCCCCAACTTGGGGAGTGGTACCTCTCTTCGTCTGATCACTCGCCTGAGACCTATCCGGCTTGGGTAACCCTGCCGGCCTAGCATCAGGGTCGTCATGATGCTCAAGCCTCCCCACCACGTCAAGGTGGAAGTACCTTCGGGGAAGATTGTATATTTATAAATAGATTAAATAAATATGTCTTGAAATTTATTAATATAATTATACACATATATATACATTTTTTCAATATCACATTTATCAATTTTCATTTTAAAATATTGGAAAGCAAATTGTATATAATTAATAAACAATTTGTTTACTGTTAGATATATGGTTTATTATTGTAAACTTTCCTAAATCAATTGAAAATTTAAATTATCAATCAATTTTTCCTTTAAAAACTTCCGTAAGGATTACATTTAAGTATCGTTTTAGGCCTAAGTAATGGTTTTCCCTCATTATTTTACTTGAAGGCTTAGGCATTGGTTTGATTTGATAGTGAGAGAAGTAAAGCTAAAAAAACATAATAAATATTCATGTATGTTAGTTTTAACAAGAATTTATCAATTATTATAAAAGTCATTTATGTAGTCACTTAAAGTTAGACCTTAAAAATTGTTAAAAAATTGATTCGCAGAGGTAAAATAAACAATTGTAAACCTGAGTGTTGGTTACTATGAAAAATCTATCACATACTTTTTATGAGCTCTATAATTAATGATTCACAGGGCTAGATAACAAGACACAAAGACCGGGGTGGGAGGACGAACTGGCCGGATGCGCTGGCTCTCTCTGCTTCTGAACATCGTACCGTTAGCACCCTTTTGCAGTGCCGTCACATGTGTCTTAAAAATCCTTTCATTTGTAAGGGATGTTTTCGAACATTGGTTTTGAACCCGTGTGCAGTCAACACGTCTCTAAAAACTCCTTTCATTGGTAAAGGATATCTTCGTACGCTGGTTTCGAAGTTAAGACTTTCTAAATACAAGTAACTCTGGTCCACCAAAATCCTTTTATTTCCTATTCCTAGTCCTCCTTTCAGAACAGAATCTTGTACAGGACGCAGTGAAGAGTGGAGATAAACTCCGTGAGTCTACCATATTTGTATTTATTATTACATTTTTACTTATATTGTCTGTATATCCTCATGTGTTTTCGTATTATTCAATTACAGTCCACATTAGTTTTCTCATGTCTGAGGACTACCAGATTTATTCGTATATGTCTTGATAATTTTTTTATTATAGCCTTATTTTTATTCAATTGCCGTGAAGAGTAAATTTTACGCCTTCACATCTATAAACTGTGAAGAAATGCAGTTGTAATAGTTAATAATTATTGTGAATATGATTGAGAAACAGACTTATTGAAATGATTGTGCATTGTTTTATCTGTAGCATAAATACATGGTTAATTTAATTTGAACAAATTATTACAGCCATACCATGATTTCCTTTTAATTTAACAATTAACAGAAATAATGTTAAATTAAAGTTATTGATAATTAAAGAGATATTTAAATTAAATGGTTAATTTGATTAAAGTATAACCTATGAGATGAGGTTAAGAAAACTAATTAATGATTATAATTATTTCTGTTAACTGTCTTTAATTTATAGTAGATATAAATTAAAGACAGTTAACTATATAAATAAATGAATGTATATAAATGAATACATAATGAAATAAATACATAATATCAAATAATATACTAGATTAGATTTAAAACATGAAATTAGTAAGATCTTATTCAAATTTGGAAACTTAACATTCATAAGCTTATGATGTGTCCATATATATTATCCAGTGGGACATATAAATCTAAACTAATTATTGACTGCATGATATGAATAGCTGATTAAGAAAATTGTTTGAAATAAAAATCTTAAGGTATATGCTCTATGAGTTTTTCTATAACTATTTCGTGCTTGTAACTATTGTAATTGTACTGAAATTGTAATTATTTTTAATTAAACCTCGATATTGCTTTTTTAGGGTTATTTTTAGTAGTCTGCATTCCAAATCTTACCATTGTTGTTAGTACTAGAATGGTGGTTTTTATTATTCTTTTCTTTCATCATTCCTGTGTAAATCATACTTTCATAAAGATTCCATAAAATTTTAGTACAGATGTTAAATTCCCTTCGGAAAGTAGTGGACCTCCAAAATGAAACTTAAATTAAAATAAATAAACAATTGATTACAAAAAGAGAAACCGAAAATATAAACATTTATTCATCATCAAAATAAAACATTAATATAAAATGAAATCATTTTTACAAAAAAAAGAAATAATTTCCCCAAAATAAAACAGTAAAACAAACAAATCAAATGAAACAAACAAATTAAATTTTCTCTCTAATGAAATAAATGAAAATGAAATAAAAAGAAAAGAATGTCAATATTCACGTGGATCGCTGGGCGATGTCGCAGAATGATGAAGTCGAAGTAGGCTGATAAACTTTATCAGAAGAAGGAGTCGGTGCTTGGGCAGCATACAGTTCGCAGTGGGCGAAAACTCGTTCTCCAAAACTGCAGCGGGCAGATGAGAGCCGTAGACGCGTCTACGTAAGTGGACTGTTAGAATCTGGCTGTGTATACAACACTACTGGTATTAGCACAGCTGTTGTATTAAAACATCTGCACTAAGACGGCCTTATAAACATTTGTCTTCCAACAAACATCGCATCATTAATTTAATTGGTTCAATTAAACAATATTATTAAAAGAGAGAAAAAATCTAAACAAAATAATTATACAAATTAAACCCTATTAACAAAAATTAAGAAATTAAACAATAAAATAAAATAAATGACTTCATTTTAAAAAGAAACAAAAAAAAACAAAACAAATTGATTTAAGTAATAAATTAAAGTTTATGAGCGTTAACATCCCGCCCACCAATTTTTGCAATGGGCAAAAATTTATACATCTTAAAATTAGTCTGGGGACAGCAATGGTGCTAACTTCGTAACTGGACGAATGAATTCCCCTTTTGAAGTTCTAATTTTTACTACCCTTACCGTACCGTCACGGCCCGGAGGGACTTCTACTACTCTTCCCCTAGGCCACTGTAAAGGTGGCACGTTGGGTTCCCTTAACTGGACCAAAGCATTTGGTTCTATATTATCAATCCGATTTGACCATTTGACCTTTTGCTGTAGGCTATTTAAGTAGTCACTTCTCCACCTCCTCCAAATGTCCTGCGTAAATTTTTGCAAAAGTTGCCAACGCGATAATCGGTTTATTTGGATATCAACGTAATCAGATTCTGGAACAGCTACGAGGGGAGCACCTATAATGAAGTGACCAGGTGTCAAAACGTCCAGATTTTCAGGAGAAGCTGACAAAGGATAAAGGGGTCTTGAATTTAAAACAGCTTCTATTCTAATTATAAAGCGTGTAATTATAAGTGTGTTCATTTCCTCAAAATTCAGAACGTGATCCTTGAGGACTCGGCACAAATGATGTTTGAATGACTTCACCCCAGCTTCCCAAATAACTCCGAAATGTGGTGCACCCGGAGGGATGAATTCCCACTCTATTTTCAAAGGATGAAGATGAGATTGAATCTTGGTTAGAGTTTCCTCCCGGTTCAGCCATTGGTAAAGGTCCTTTAAGTGTCTACTTGCTCCAACAAAATTAGTCCCATTGTCGGATAGAATTTTAGACGGCAACCCTCGGCGCGATACAAATCTATTGATTGTCTTTATCCTTATTTTGACACCTGATGGATTCCGCTTTTATAGCCAGAGAGAAAAATGTGTTTGGAAAATGTTGTCAGGAAACATAATCGAATGAAAGACTTCTAGGCCGAAATTTAAATTTTTCCAAGCCACTGGCTATTTTTCGCTTTTTAATTGATCTATCTGTTGAATTCTCAGGTAAATTACTATCTTCTACAAATTCTTTTATTAATGAATCTATTTCATTAATCCTGTAAAAATTGCCTCTCACCTTAAAGACCTTTTTTGTATAAGTTGAGTTTTCATCAAGTATTTTCTGTTTAGTGAGGTATGAGTGGATCTTTCTACCTTCCTCTCATCCCTCTGGGGTTTTATCATGGCTAATGTTAATATTTTTGGTTTTTAAGGCGTCTCTATTTCTGAATATTTCTCTTTTAATCAAGTTATTATTCAAGTTATATATAATTATTATTCAGGATAGTTCCCTTTCACAGTCTAAAACAATTTTTAACTGCATGGTTGGGTAGTGAAACATAAAAATTTTGAAAAATATCTTTAACCTTATGTAAGACATTTTCGTTTTCAGTAAAAGGGATATTATATATTAGGAATAAAATTGGGATTATATAATAGTAACAATATAACAATATTTATCCATAATATTTATACCATAAAATTTCAGATCTATCTGTGGGGACTACCCACTCCTAATCTTATTCTTTCCCTCTCAAAATTACCGAAAAACGATTCCCTGCCATACATCGACAAATACAAATTTACAGACTAAATGAGGCTGACTATATGTACACCAACGACTCGAAGAGCTCATGGGTGTGGGAGCCGCGGTTTTTTGCAATGATCAACAGAATTTATTTTCATTATCACTGATATGCAGTAACTATACAGCAGAATTAATTGCAATTTACAATAGTCTAAATTTAATCCACTCCTCAAAAAAAAAATTTCTGTACAGACTCATTGTCAGCCCTAATCAGTTTAAGTAACACTTTTTCATCAAACTTTATAATTCAGAATATGAAATTTCCCTGGATCCCGGTGGAATAGTCGGAAATGGGCAAGATGACCGGGCAGCAAAAAGAGCAATTACGGAAGGCATTGCATAGCATCGGGTCCCAGCTAAGGACTTTATTTCCCTTACTACGCAAAAAATAAAGATTAAATGGGTACAGATGTAAGATAAAGATGTATGAGTACAGATCTATGAGAAAGATTAATTGGGTAGTTCAGCACAACAGAAAATAAGAAGCATTGTATCCCCGTGGACATGGTCTGTCCGAGGTAAAAAAGGGAGGAAGTTATCGTATTGGTCATACTAGGGTAACTCACGGCTATCGTATGGCGCGTGAGCCCCCACCTGAGTGCCAGACCTGTGGGTATCTACTTACATATTAACGGACACGTACAGGGATCGCTTTGGAATGCCTGCAGACCGATTCGAATTTCTAAATCTATATAATCAAATATAACAATTGATTAGGCCATGATGACCCAAGTGGTTGGTGCCTACATAAGATAAAACAAAAAAACCAAACAATAATATATTTATTATATCTATAATTTCCAAGAAAAGCCTTTCCACTATCATCACTTCTATGTTCTTTAAGTGAATCACATTTCTCAAGAATTTACAATATAATAAATATATCTTTAATGTTTAGGTGTTTGAAATAGTATCACAAGTTTCTATGGCAATTCTAAAATGTTCGAATTCCTCCGGCACAGAATATAAAAGAATAATGGTAAGAAGATCATTATTAATCCTAATCCCCATGTTTTCTCATTTATCATTTACATAAAAAAAAAATCATTAATATGATCCCTAATATCTTTATTTACTCTCAGCTTAGTCAATTTAAGGCGTAGCGTAGCTTTCCTTGCTGGTTCAATAGACTCATAAATAGAAATCAGCTTATTCAATAACTGATTAGATGTCTGGCATCCTTTCCACCAGCTTCAGTTCACTGGGACTAATTGAGAAAATTATATCTGCCTTAGCTTTTCTATAAGCCAACTCCCATTCCAGTGCTGCTGCTGGCTCACCGGGCTTAGTTAGCTTCCCTCAAAGCCCAGAGAATCGTTCTTGGTAAGAATAGCTTCCATCTGAATCTTCATATAAGTTTCATAATTTTCCCTAGTTAGGGCTTCTATCTTCATGTTTAGTCCACTCATCGTCGTAAAAGTTTTAAAGATTAAGTCCCATCTATTAATAAAGATGTTTACTCAACAAAGGTAGAACATTTATTGACAATAAAATTAGAATTAATAAAATATCACATGCTTAATGTTGTCATATGAATACAAACCTTAACACGATAAACCGTACGAACGTGAAATTGGATATTTGATGTACATACATGCGTGCATGAATTTAAGTGAATGTTAAGCAGAAATTTAATCAAAATAGATCAAGCGGAGAGGCCACTTTATTTCATACCGTTTGTCCCATTGTATGTTTTGTTTTTTCGATTTTTCTTTAAAAATATTGATTAAACTCCTGATGTTTAATGAGAATCAAGTATTATTTAATATCAAGTAGATTTCATCATCATTATAATGTTTTGAGGGGGCCTAAATGGCGAAGGATAAATGTTTGTTTTCCTATAAAGTACGTTTGTTTATGATTATATGGAGAAAGTAACTGTCTATGATTATGCCTAATAAAAACTGGAAAAATATGAAATATTAAAAAAATCGAATACATGCTCTGGACGCCTTGAGTAACAGACCATTGTTTGTAAGTAAAGACTTTCTGTTAGTAAAGAGTTGTCAACGGGTTTTAAAACCTACACATTTAATGTAATTTATTTGTTTCCATGGTAACTAAATTAATTCAATGGTAACTAAATGAAGGTATCAACCACTAAATTATAAAATTATAAAATCGGAATCGAGATGGAGTATAATTATTGTATGTTTTTCACAAATAAAACATTTATTTACCAATAAAAAAAGTTCGTGTCTCTTAGAGAGTAAGTACGTGATGCTTAAATTGTTTAAAGCAGTTAAAACTTTGAAAAAAATATGGTACAAGATAATCTTTAATTAATTTTTTTTTAGTTTAAAAACTTTAGTTTTATAATATATATCTTAATAAAATATTGTTGCGGCCAGCGGGGTCAGACAAAGCGCCTATGGTGAACAATACGTCCATTGTTCGGTGCGGCACGGGCTGCCGGCAAAGATCAAAGACTTTGTTCTACATGAACCCCGAACCTTCTAGAATCTATCCAAGACTTATAAATACCGGCTTTAACAAGCCTCAGTGGAGTTGTTTGGCAACACCCGTGGAGTACACTTCGTAGTGAACAGGGATAGTTTAGTGTGATAAGTGGTAAGGCTTATTGTGATAAGTTATTGTGGTGATAGTGTATGTCGTAGAAAAGACTCTTGTTTTAACCCGTGCGGTTTGTTATAAGTAATTAGAGTCTACATACACAGCCTGGTTTGTATCTAATAATAAGGCATAATTACCATTGTGAGTATTTGATTAATAAATTATTGTTCTATTGCTAATTGTTCATTTTATCGAACCCGTAGCCCGTAACAACTGGTGTCAGAAGTGGGATATATTTTTAGCATTAGCGTATTTATTTAGTTTGTTCTAAATAATTTTTCTGTTTGTTATTTTAGTTAATTATTGTTTAATTTAGGCTATTGGAAATTTGTTTGTCTATTTTGAATATTGTTTATTGTATTTAATATTTGAGTTTTATCTAATCTTTTTGGTTTCTTTTAATAATTTAGTTTATTGTTTATTACTTACTTACTTACTTACTGACGGGCACTACAGCTCTTGAAGAACCTTGGCCTCCTCCACAATTTTCAGCCACTCCTGACGATCATTCGCCTTCATCCGCCATCCTCTCACTCTCATTTTTCTTAGGTCCTCCTCAACATTTTTCAACCACGTCAATCTTGGCCTCCCTCTTGGTCTTTGGCCGCCAGGTTTGCCGTATAACATCCTCTTGGGGATTCTATACTCGGGCATCCTCTCCACATGGCCAAGTCACCTTAACCTTTCCTTCTTGACATACGTTACTATGTCAACTTCCTGGAAGAGTGCTCTTAATTCTGTGTTTGGGCGGATTTTCCAAGTTCCTTGACGAAACACCGGGCCAAAAATCTTTCTTAGAACTTTTCTCTCCCATACCAGAAGAATTCTTTCCATGACCTTGGTGAGAGTCCATGTTTCACAGGCGTATGTCACAATTGGTCGGATTACTGTCTTGTATACTATTATTTTTGCCTTTCTAGACAGGTTCCGAAATTTTAGCAGCTTTTGTAACGAGAACATACATCTGCTTCCCGCTGCCATTCTTGTTTTAATTTCAGCCATCATCTCATTAGTGTTGGTAACAGTGACACCCAGGTATTTGAAAGATTCCACCGCCTTAAATTCATGGGTCGTAAAGCGAATAGACTTTTCTACCCGTCTTTTTTGCCTTGAAGTCATCATATACTTCGTTTTGTCTTCATTTATCTCAAGGCCCATTCTTGACGCAGTTTCCTCCAACTCCTGTAGGGCTCCTGACAAGGCAGCTTCTGTTCGGGCTGAAATCACTATATCATCTGCATACGCCATGTGTTGGGAAAGCCTGTTATATATTGTGCCACCGGGGTTAGTCTTAATGGCTCTTATAGCTAACTCGAGGCCAAGATTAAAGAGTGTTGGAGAGAGAGGGTCACCCTGTCTTAAACCACTTCCCACTGAAAACTCATCCGATAGGGTATTATGGATTTTCACTACTGACTTAGTGTCTTGCAGAGTCATTTGTGTGAGGCTAACTAGTTTCTTAGGTATGCCTAATGTCTTCATCGCTATCAACAGTTCTTTTCTGTTAATACTATCATACGCCTGCTTAAAATCTATGAATAAGTGATGCAGGTCTACATTGTATTCGTATGATTTTTCTAGCATCTGACGCAGCGAGAAGATTTGATCCACAGTAGACCTTCCCGGGCGAAAGCCACACTGATATTCACCGACTACTTTGTCCATCCAGATCATAATTCTTTTATTTATAGCGATGGACAGAATCTTATATATTGTCGGGAGCAAGGCAATACCTCTGTAGTTATCGCAGTTCTGCCTATCACCTTTTTTGAAGATTGGACATAAAACCGCCCTACTCCATTCTCTCGGCATTTTTTCTCCCATCCATATCTCCCATATCAATTGATAAATGCAATCAATAGTGGTTTTACCTCCGTGTTTTAACACCTCTACACTTATCTCATCGATTCCCGGGGCTTTGTTGTTATGCATATTGCCAATTATTTCAGCTATTTCTTCTTTGTCCGGTGGTATTTCATTCTCGTCTATTTCATCTTCATTCTCTTGTTCAATGGCATCGCCTGAGTATATTAAGCTCGACTGAACCGGTTGTGGTATCCTTGTGGCATTCAGAAGATCATCGAAGTGATGTTTCCATCTTTCTAGTATATCCTTAGTGCTACCCAAGATATTTCCTTTTAGGTCCTTGTAAAGATCTGATCTAGGAACAAAACCCGTCTTCATATTACGTACTCCTCTATAAAATTTTCTGCTTTGTTTGCCCGAAAAGTCCTGTTGTAGTTCTTCCATCTTTTTCTTTTCGAATTCCCTCTTTTTCCTTCTACAAACGGTCTTAGCCTCTCTTCTCTTCTCTGAGTAAATCTGCATTGATTCCCTTGTTTTCCTGTTTAAGCATCTTAACCTAGCTTCATTCCTTTTCCTTATCGCTTCCCTACACTCCTCATCATACCAACCATTGTTTACCCTTTTTGATTTCTTTCCTAGTACCTCTTCCGCAACACTCCTGAGAGCTTCCTTTATTTCCTTCCACTTGTCCTCTATATTTTCTCCATGAAATGTTGCAATCTTTTCTTCCATCCGCTCACTAAATATTTTGGATGTTCTTTCATCTTTTAGTTTTTCAACATCGTATGGGGTTAAAGTTTCTCCTCTCTTTCGTGGGCCTAATTCTAATCTTTGCCTGTATTTAACTTTTACGAGATGATGATCGCAGTCACAATCTGCTCCCCTATAACTACGTACATCCTTAATATGGGAGGAATGTCTTGCATCAACGATCACATGGTCAATTTGGTTTCGCGTTTTGCCGTCTGGGGACACCCAGGTTTCCTTATGAATCGCTTTATGAGGGAAAAACGTGCTGCTTATTCGCATATTTCTGGTCATTGCAAAATCATTCAGTCGCAGTCCATTTTCATTGGTTTCTTCATGTTAGTTTATTGTTTATAGTGTTGAGAATTTCATTTGTAATTTAAATCTTAGTAACTGTGTATAGGATTAGATTTCTTTTTTTTCGTTGTTAGTTTATAATCAACTTATTGTTGTTAGTCTTTAAGTTTTGATTTGTTAATTTTAATTTTGATAATTGTATATAATATTTAAAATGTCAACCGGTGGCTTAAGATTGTATGATTTGAAAGTAGCAGATTTAAAAAGGGAATTAGAAGAACGCGATTTGGATACTTCTGGGAACAAGTCTATATTGCAACAAAGGCTCAGGAAAGCTTTAATTAGTAGTGGAGAAGATCCAGATCACGTTCTTTTTGAAACAGAATTTAGTAAATTGAAAAATGAGTTGTTAGAATTTAAAAATGTGTTGTTAGAAAATGAAAAGGATTTTTTTTTTTTTTTTCCTTCCAACAGTAACCCTGCTAGAAGGGAGTTTATTTGTTATTCTGTACATACCATACTATACAGTATACAATGTACATGATTGATATCTCGCCGGTGGTACCGCAGAGGCCCACCTCCAGCACCGTACCCGTACCCCACCGTACTGAACTTGCAGCAGGTGCCAGCGCCCCGGTAATGACCAATGTCATAACTGCATTATGAAAGAGGTCGTCCGATGGTCCAGCAGCGCTACAGGCAGGGCAGGATCCCAGCACGGAGTAATACCTCTGCAGCATCAACAACCACACTATTTATTACTAACATTGATAATGATTTTCCTTTTTAATAAATTTTTAAAGTACATTAGATATAAAACAAACTAATATAAAACAAAAAATAAGAGTTACCTAAATGGCGTATTCTTCTTAAAGCGTAGAACATAAAAGAAATTATAATTGAAACAGCATTCAGCAACAATCAATTAACAAAATGTTTGCCAACAGTTTTGAATCAAAAATAAATTTCGTTGATATCTTTTATTTTTTTTAGGGCATCTTTAAAGAAAAATTTAAGGTCTAAGAACATTTTATCAATTAACACAGGACTATCCACCGGCCCTTGTCCCAGTTTCTGTTTAGTTTTATTTATTAACGAATATCTGTAGTCTGTCAGTAATCTGCACTCATGTATTATGTGGTGTATAGTTTGTTCTTGTGTGAAGTCACAGGGACACAATGGCGAGTCCCTTATTTTAAACCTGTGAAGGTAGCTGTTCACTGCCGCGTGCCCTGTGACTCCCTGTGTTGTGTAGAAGTCTGTCCATGTGTTAGCTTTATTGAGGTAGGTCTGTAAGTGTGGGATGAATGAATATAAATGTCGAGCTTTGTGTGTAGAGTCCCAACGTGTTTGCCATCGTTGTACTGCTTGTTGGTGTAGTATGTGTATTAAGTGTTGTTTTGATATCTTTGAGTATGATATAGGCAGGGAAGTGTCTTTGGAAGCAGCGTTTGCAGCCTTGTCTGCAAAATCATTCTCAGGTATATCTGAGTGCCCTTTTATCCAAGTAAATGAAATCCAATTATTTCCATCAGTTTGCAGGTTTCTTAATTGTTTGTGAATTTCCTCGATGAATGGTGTATGGCAGTGGGTTTGCGATCATGTGTAATGAACATTGGCTGTCGGTTAGTACGTTAATAGTTTTATTTGTGATTTTTAAGTCTATTAAATGTTCTAAGGACTTAAGAATGGCGAATTGTTCGGCTTGGTTATTCGTACAATCCGCGCCAAGTCTACACTTTATAATTTTCTGTAATATTCGATTTTCAAATATTAAACTAGCGCAGCCTACATATTCGCCATCCTTACTACCGTCTGTGTATATTTCAAAATCTGTGGTGTGGTTAGAGTTCAGTATAATACTTGGATGTTCTGTAGGATGTGGCCCGTCTTTGTAGTCTGTAATGTGTTCCACGTCATCAGATTTGAAATTTTCAATATCTGTTTTAATGAATAATAAATGGAATTTACTTACATAAAAGTCGGCTAATATACTTATTGGAATCATTTTGGCTAAGACAAAGGCTGCTTCATCGGAGAGGGTTCGGAAACCTTTGGCAATTTTAAGTGCCATCAGCCTCTGGACCCTCTCCAACGTTTTTATATTATACAATTTTTTTAATGCAGGATACCAAATTTCTATACCATAGGCGAGGATAGGTAAAATCGCGCCCCTATACAGAATATCCAGAGCCTCTGTTCTTAACCCCCAGGTTGCTCCGGCCGCTATGGAAAGGGAATTTATTAATTTAATGAGTTTGTTTTGTAGTATGTCTATATGAGTGTTCCATGTTAATTTTCCGTCAATTGTTATCCCTAAATATTTTAAGGTAGACACTTTGCGAAGATGGGTATTTTGTATCGTTATTTGGAGTTCTGGAATTTGTCTTTTCCTTGTAATGACCATGTAATTAGATTTTTGTGTGTTAAATGTCAGTTTGTGTGAGTGTGCCCAATGGTTTATTTTGTTTGATACTATTTCGATTACTGTTTGTAAATGTTGAAAATGTTCGGAAGTTATTATGATGAGTATGTCATCTGCAAAAGCCAAGAGAGTAACATTAGGTGGTAATCTTTCTTTCAGTAGTGAGTCAACGAGTAAGTTCCATAGGAGCGGAGAACAGCAGGAGTCCTGGGGTGTTCCAATTGATTGATTCCGTATCATAGTATAATTGTTTGAAACTAGACAAACAGATCTATCGCTCAGATAATCTCTCAGAATCCTGTAAATGTTTTTTGGACATTGGAATCGTTTAAGAGAACTCCATATTGACGGCCACCATGCACTGTCAAATGCTCCACTGATATCTAATGATATTAGTACAGTGTGCTGTTTTTAGTTTTTAGTTTTTAGTTTTATCTAAGGAATGACGAATAATTTGATTAGCTTTGTAAAGTGCATGGGTAGTACTTTTTTGCTGAGTGAACCCGAATTGGTTTTCACTCAACAGTTTTTGCTGTGGATAAAATGTGACAACCTGTTGTGGATTATTTTCTCCAAGACTTTGCCTCCAGTTGGGATCAGACATATAGGCCTAAGTGAGGTTATATCCCCTATTTTCTTGCCTGGTTTACTAATCAGAACTAGCTTTGATTTTTTTCCAAATACCTGGAAAAATTCCTCGCCTGAAACATGTTTCGTAAATATTGTACATGGTTTGTGGAAAAGTTTCGTATAATTTTTTATATATTGAGGAGGTAATGCCGTCAATGCCTGGAGCTTTGTTATCATTGAGGTTATTGATTACATCTGATAATTCTAACTCATTCAGAGGGATGTCGTCGTCAGTATCGGGTAAAATCTCCACAGACTGTCGCATGATAGCATGTTCTACTGAATCAGTGGTTAGGTCATCTTGTCTAATTATTGTGTTCAAAATATAGGAATAAGTTTCTTCTAAGGATTTAGTATATGACCCGTCTGGCTTCTTTAAGGTATTTAAATTAAGTTGCTGTGGCATTTTTCCGGCAGCATATTTATAAGGCCATTTCCATGGATTCCTAGTAGGAATAGTATCACAATATTCCTTCCACGATTCCATTTTACTTGCCCTAATAGATTTCAAATATTCCCGTTTGAGTGTTAAGTATTCAAGACGCTTACTGGCTCTTGTGACATCGTTCGATTTTGTTTTCTGGTACATCCTGCGGGCTTTGTTGGTTGATTTCCGCAGAGCTTCCAGCTTATCATTCCACCAAGGGTTTAGTTTCTGGGTCGGAGTTAGTTTGGAAATGTTACTATTGATAATTTAAAATGATTTATTGCACGTTTTGGTCAATAGCCGGAAAAATATTTGGATGAACACGTCAAAGGCCATATTATTTATTTTTAAATTTAATTGATTTATTTTTAAATTTAATTGTACTCGCTTCGGCGGTACATATACTAAATGAAAAGGAGTTATTCTCTACTTTAAAAAATACGTTATCAGAATGTTTTACTACCTTAGAAAATAAGTTAGTTGATAGTGATACTCCTAAGATTTCGGTTAAGAAGGTTCTTAGTGCTACGCGATATGATAAAGAAGAAGAAGAGCCCTTCGACCATGATCCTCAAGTGAGTGTTGAAGATGTGAAGGTGCCGCTTGGCGGATTGAGAGAGGTGGATCCTTTTGTGTGTGGACCTTGTCGCAATGCTGTTCATTTCGTAGAGGGGTTCATGAGACACATGCCTGATAGGATAAGAAATGCTGGACAGACTGTGGTGAATTCTAGTTCTTTTGGGTATGCTAAACTTGTTAATACAGACATTAAGACATCTCCAGTAGGGAAGTCAATTGACAAGGAAGATTTTGATGAAGGCGATGAGGAAGAGCCTGTTGTAGTAAGAAGGCTTGTTCAGGGGGTCTCGCCTGGAGAATTCATGGAAGTTGAGTCAACCACTGGTGTTGAAAAGGGAGCGGAGTATAATGAGACCATGAGAGATCAGCTCGAGGGTGGTGATATCTTCCAAGATAAGGAAGAAGAGTTTGTTGTTTCCCGAAGGTTCCATCCAGGAAAAAAGCAATATGGATATTTGCTTGGATGGGAGGGATGCCCTTCTGAACAGAGTGGCTGGGGGCCAGCTGGAAGCATGGAGGCTTGTCGGCGTCTGCTTGGAGCATTTGAGGAGAGTTTGGCCGAGCGGTCTTTGAATGGACAGAGGTCAGCCGTATCGAGGAGGGCCGGATATACCCGTGGATGGGAGGGATGCCCTTCTGAACAGAGTGGCTGGGAGCCGGCTGGAAGCTTGGAGGCTTGTCGGCGTCTGTTTGGAGCATTTGAGGAGAGTTTGGCCGAGCGATCTTTGAATGGACAGAGGACTGCCATATCGGGGAGGGCTGGAAACGATCAAGTGACAAACTCTGGATACTTTTCAATCAGTGGTCGGCTAATCAGGTACAGCAAGCAAGGAACCTTGAGCTGGAAGGAACCTCAGGGAAAGGCTTGGTGTGGGTCAATGAAGCCTGATGATGCGGAACTTGAAATGTTAAACAGGAGAATGCCTGTTACTGATTCTGATGAGGATGGTGACCCCTTAGCAAAGAACTTGAAATTGGAAAGAGAAACTGACAGTGAAGTGACAGTCAGTGGCATCATTCGAGGACCTGGACGGCCTCCTCCTAAGCCCAATATTACCCATGGCACTACAGAAAGTCCAGCAGCGGAAGTAGGACTCAAATCGAATGGTGATGAGAGCAAATCATCAGCTGCTCGTGGTGCGATTAACGGAAGCTTAGTTGAGCAGAGCATTGGTCTAGGCCCTCACACCCACCAGGTGCTGGTTGCCAATGCAAGTGTTGTAAGGATTGATCCAAGCCAGATCCCAGACCCATCTTCTGGTGTTTGTGTAATGTCAAATACGTTTGGCATTGTGGAGCTCTACTCTGTTTCACCGGCCAGGGTCCTTTCGTTGAAGGTGACTCCGCCTGGTAGTGTCGAGAAAGTAGCTGTGCCTCTAACACTCGGTCAGGAAACAGGAAAAGTCCTGCTGGTAGCTGAAGAAGAGAAAACACCTGAGCCTACTCCACCCCATTCACGACCTGATCTGGGACAGATCAGCCTTAAGGAGGGGGTAATGTTGCGGCCAGCGGGGTCAGACAAAGCGCCTATGGTGAACAATACGTCCATTGTTCGGTGCGGCACGGGCCGCCGGCAAAGATCAAAGACTTTGTTCTACATGAACCCCGAACCTTCTAGAATCTATCCAAGACTTATAAATACCAGCTTTAACAAGCCTCAGCGGAGTTGTTTGGCAACACCCGTGGAGTACACTTCGTAGTGAACAGGGATAGTTTAGTGTGATAAGTGGTAAGCCTTATTGTGATAATTTATTGTGGTTATAGTGTATGTCGTAGAAAAGACTCTTGTTTTAACCCATGCGGTTTGTTATAAGTAATTAGAGTCTACATACACAGCCTGGTTTGTATCTAATAATAAGGCATAATTACCATTGTGAGTATTTGATTAATAAATTATTGTTCTATTGCTAATTGTTCATTTTATCGAACCCGTAGCCCGTAACAATATAAAGTGGCTTCAGAGAAACAAGTGGCTTCTCCGCTTCTGAAAAGGCACAAGAAACAAACATTTTAAAATTGTTATAAAATTATAAATGCGACTTATATCGATTCACCTTTACGGTAGATTTTCAATGAGGTACTCGCAGAAAAAAACAAGCAAGCAGTGAATAACTCAACTGTTAGTGAAATTGGGATTATTAAGTCCCTTATTAAAAGAAATAAACAATAATTAATCTAAAAGTACTGAAAGAAATTTTCCTATACAAATTGTGAAAATCTATAACTTATGGAGGCCAACCAAAATAAGTAAATAAATGTGTGAAGTTTCTGAATGGCATTTACATACTGTGACTCATGAAATTGATCAAATGTTTATAGTAGAACAGAACATTTGTCCTAATCCGATATGTTGTTTGTCAACACATATTAATTACTTTTCAGAAAACTTTTTTTACTCTTTTATTATGATATTTGAATCCTTTTCTACCTGAATTATAAACTTAGCACATTCAGTCTTCTTCTATGACTTATAACGCGATTCGTTCAATTTTGTGAGTTTGAACACCAGTAATAATTTTATTAAGAATCAATTGTTTATAACAATAAAAGTTCTGCAGCTTATAAAACAGTAAGTACGAAACAATTTTTATTCTTGTTGACAAGATTTTTAATCAATATAACATTTGAATTGTAATAATTTTACAGTGAAGCCAATGTCAGAAAATATTCGCAAGGCAATTCTAAACGAGCTTGAAAAAGGAATTTCCCATCGTTTTTTGAGCCAAAAATACCAAAGCTCATTACGCACTACTCGTAATATTGGGAAGACAAATGCAACGCATTTGAAAAGGGGTTGAAAAGAATAAGGCAGGTCGTAAGCCAAAACTATCTGATGCTTTCATGCGCGGTATTATTCGTTCTGTTCGTTCGGGGGAAGTTAATAATGCCGTCAAGATACAACGGAAACTTAGGCGGTTTGATAATATAGACATTAGCGCTGAAGGAGTTTGCAGTGTGTTGAGGGAAGCTGCCTTGCGAGGAAGGGAAAATGTTAAAAAGCCACTATTAAACACTAAGCATCAAAACTAAGATATGCTTTCGCAAAAAAATATGAGCACTACAACGTTAATCATTGGGCAAATGTTGTATGGTCTGACGAAACCAAAATTAATAGATTTTGATCGGATGGCAAAGAGTGGATGTGGAAAGGGCGAAATGAAAAGTTACAGCCAAGACATGTTCAACCAACAATTAAATTTGGGGGTGGGAGTATCATGGTATGGGGATGCTTCATGTCAAAAGGGATTGGCTTAATCGAGAAAATAGAAGTCAGAATGACCGCAGTCGACTACGTGGAGATTTTAAAACGTAGCGTGTTAGGAAGCCTTACAAAGCTTAATAAATTTAAAAATGATATTGTATCCCAGCAGGACAATAATCCTAAAGACACCGCTCGAGTCACAAAAACATGGCTAGAAAATAATAGGTTTAATATGTTGGATTGGCCACCACAATCACCAGATTTACACTCCATGGAAAATCTCTGGGCTCAGCTGAAGAGATCAGTTACTGACGTCAGTGCTTCAGCATGCAACTCGCAGCAATTTCGGGAAAAAAATCGAAGCAAATTGGAGTCAGATTACACCAAAACAGTGTGAAAAATTAGTTGAAAGTATGCCAAGAAAGATCCGCGCAACAGGAGACTACACTAAATATTAAAATAAAGTCACGAAAATGGCCAAAAGTAAATAAAACAAAATTTGATTGTACTATTAATTAAAACAATTTAGTTCTTTTCTTTTTTTATGTTTTTTATAAATTCTACTTCTTGACATTCTAATGAACTGCTATAAAATAATAAAGGCAGGTGATCTATCACTAACCATATGCGATTTGATCAAGTCCATGAGTCACTGTATTTATCAAAACAAGTCGATTTCTAGTCTAAGTAGGTTGGTAAATAATAATTAGTTTGTGCTCCCAGCATCGCACCGATTATTTTTACATCTTATTGGAATTAATATAGGTGCTGTTAGCTAATAAATTATTTACATTTTTATTATTATTTATCTTAAGCTCTCTACAATTATGAAATAAGAAATTTGGTTGTAATGTTAAAAAATACAAACACTTTTTATTAATTAAACAATTCTGTAACCGACTTTGAAAAAAATATTTATGTATAAAATAAAAAGCTTTATGTATAATACATTTTAATGCTGATTGAGCTAACAAAATCTTAGTGTTAGAAGTGATCTTGGTAAATTTATAATTTCCCTCATTATTTTATTCACAAGAAAATTAATCACCATCGCTCTTAAACTTAATTAATTAAACTTAAACTTAATTAACACCCGAAATGCAAATACTGTATATCAGTTTTTTTTAGGATTCCGTTAAATGGCACCCCAAGAAAAGATAAATTTTATAAAAATATGTAAATCCCAACTAATATATTATATTGACATTGGGAAGAGGCTTACTTTATATCTGACTGTAATTAGAACACCTGATAAAATCTCAGAACATTATTATGTACTTTCAGTTTGGTGTCACAACCTGTACTTTCATTAATCTTTACAGGTTTGTTTTATTGTTTGTTTATTATTTTATGCTTGTAACGTCCTTTTATGTATGTATTCATTTTAACATAATTGTTATCTTTACAGATTAATAAAATCAGTTTGATACCGACTTAAAAATTATATTCCATTAGAAGAAGAAGAATCAAATGAAAGTAATTTGTATGTAAAATCTGGTAGTTCGGAACAAAATATTTGTTTTAATGCAGAAAATTAAAGACCTAGAAAATAAATTGAGTTCTAATGCAATTAATCTCCAAGAAACAGAAAAGAGATATATCTTAGAAAAATTCAATAAAAAACAAAATGCTAAGGAATGGATGGAACATTATGGATCCGAATGTCTTAGGCATAATGTGATGAACAGGATGATTGAAAATCTTCTTTTTTTTTGTAGATGGGCCGGCCATGGACTGGTATGAAGCAAACTTAAAAAAGATAGGGCTGGTGAATTAGTCAATGTGGAGACAATGTTTTTTGACGGTTTTCGTTGATAAAGGTTGGTCCCAGATTAGGAAAGCTCACCGTTTTAAATATATTGAGGGATCTTTAGTGGATTATGCATTAGCTAAAGAAAGGTTATGCTTACATGCAGAAAGATATAGTACCGTTTTGTCAAGGGTAAACATGATCGTGGTGAAACTACCATTAGCGGTACAGGATAGTTTAGATAGGGAAGAAATTACAACCCTTGTAATTTGTAGGATTGCGACGATTAGATGATTCATTTTCAAGAATGAAGGGAAGTGGTACTCCAAATCAAATGAGCCTAACCGTGAAAAAATCCAAGGGCAAAATCCATGAACTACCTAAAATTAAAGGCTATACACCGATGAAACCGTGTTCTATTTGTGAAAGTTTAGGGTGGTCAAATCGTTATCATCCAGAAAGAGATTGCAGGAATAAAAAGTTTGTTGAAAAATTAATTAATATTAATGAAACATATTCCAATAATTCAAAAATTCCTCACACATGTGAGGAAATCTATAATATGAAAATTAATGTAAATGATAAAATTTTAAACTAGATTGCCCGGAGAAATTTAACTCATTGATCAAAGTACACGTTCTCATTGATAAAAAGTTAAACGTCAGAGATGTTTATGATGGTGGTTCAAATGTAAGTTTTATAAGTCAACGAATGGTTAATCTAATAAAATTGTGTCTGATAAAAAACAAGACTGTATTTAGAACAAGGAGTGGGTTGAATTTCAGTTCTGCCCGGGCTAATATAACATTAATAAT
Organism: Aelia acuminata; assembly: GCA_911387785.2. Taxonomy (NCBI): domain Eukaryota; kingdom Metazoa; phylum Arthropoda; class Insecta; order Hemiptera; family Pentatomidae; genus Aelia; species Aelia acuminata. Next base: position 88,764,841 of record OU426980.1, on the reverse strand, counting down.
CGGAAACTTTACCAATAACCTAAACACTTATATAGTGAACAAATACAACTTCTCATATGACTTATTCCTAGGGTCTCGATGCAATTAATAAATTCAATCTCATTCTAGATGAAAATTTAATATACTTCAAAGAGTCAATAAAAATGAAATATTAAAAATAGAAAATAGAAACAAGACAGGACCGATCTAGAATTTGGTCGAAGATAATATAGTTTTAAAGAGGACTGAAAAAGATAAAGGAATTTCTAACCTGGATACTAAAGTTGAACTAAATATTAATGAAAGAAAAATAATGATAGGAAGTACAACAAATTTAGATCATATAAACAATGAATATAGGAAAATCGAGGTAGATGTATTAATAGAAAAATATATGCATGTATTTGCTAAACACAAATTTGAAGTTGGTAGAGTTAAGACAAGAAAAGCTGAAATCAAATTAATGAGGCAGGAGTGGGTTACCTCACGAGCTTATAAATGTTCTATACCGGATGAACAAGAGAGAACGACTCAAATAAAAAAATTACTAGAAGCTGATCTTATAGAGGAGTCGGATTCGCCTTTTTCATCACCCTTCACCATCGCATTTAAGAAAGAAGATCAAGGCAGAATAAGGCTCTGTATTGATTTTAGAAAATTAAACAGCATAATAGTATCGGAGTGTTACCAATTTCCAACGATAAACGATGTCATAGATAAGGTGTCCAATTGCAAGTACTTTAGTGTTGTTGATATTAATTCTGCTTTCTGGAGTATCCCTTTAAAAAAAGAAGATCAAGAGAATACAACGTTCATAACTAAATTAGGTAAATTTATTTGTTTATTTATTAAGTTCATTTGGACTTAAGAATGCCCCAGCAATCTTTCAACGGATTCTATCAAACATCTTAAGGAGAAGGAATTGAGACGAATTTTGCGTCAAGTATATTGATGATATATTGATATTTTCTAAATCATGGGAAGAACACGCTGAACACATTGAGAAACTTTTACAGGTGATTGAAGAAGAAGGTTTCAAATTAAAGTTTGAAAAGTGTGTTTTTGCTTCTAATTCAGAAAGTATCTTGGACATATAATTCAAGAGAATAAAATATCTCCCGCTCAAGAGAATTTAATAGCAATAAAAAATCTTAAGAGACCGACAAATAAATCGGGAGTAAGAAGTGTTTTAGGGTCAATTAATTTTTATTTGAAATACATCGAAAATAGTGCCTAGAAATTTGAACCTTTGCATCGATTGTTGAAAAAGAATATTAACTTCAAGTGGACTGATGAATGTGAAAATTGTTTCAATTTGATTAAAACGTATTTATGTTCATCCCCGATTTTAGCTACTTATGATAAAGATAAAGATGTATACATTGAAACAGATGCTTCTTATACTGGCATCGGGGCAACATTAAAACAACCACAGGCGGATGGAAAATTGCAACCAGTTTTCCAGAATACTGTCTGAAAAAAAAAAAAGAAAATGAAAATTATTTATCTTGAACGCAAAGCTATAAAGGATGCTATAAAGTATTGGCAATATTATTTAATTGGAAATTTACTGTATGCAGTGACCATAAGCCATTGGAAAACCCAAGAAAAAAATCCAGAACAGATGAAATTTTGGGGGATTTAATTCATTATTTATCGCAGTTCCATTTTAAAATTATTTACAAAAGAGGAAAGGAAAATATTCTACCTGATCTTCTCTCTGGGCAACTGGTTTTGGAATATTTCGAAAATGAAGATGCAATTAGGGTAGTAAATTTAATAGAGCTAAAAAAGATACTTAAAGATCAAAACAAAAACTTTCTATTACGGCCACATTGGCGTCGTTCATATTGTAAGACATATAACACACATAAGACCAATATACTATTTCAAGAACATGGACTCATTAATCAGTCAATTTTGCAGCAACTGTGTCATCTGCTTGGTCAGAATATAATAGAAAAATACATTTAACTAAATTCGAATCAGGATATTTACTTTTGGAGAGCATTTTTATGGTGTCACGCAAAATGACGTAGAACATTCCCAGTATGTAACCACGTACTGATGTATGACTTAAGGTAATTATAATAGGTTAAATTATAGTCAGGATTTTCAGTTTACAATGATTTTATTGTGGTAAGCCAACGTTTCGATCCAACTTGTGGATCTTCATCAGGGCTAAGAGAAAACAAATATATGAGTATCTATGCTAGAGGGTGGATAAATGGATACATTACAGAACTGATAATAATATAAAAGGTGGTGTATACATGAATATTAAAATGAGTGGCTGGTTAAAAAGATAAAATAAAATCTGATATTTAACTACTGAGTCCAGGTGGATGCTAAGACTAAAGGACGCGTGGAAATACAGTATTTATGTTGATAAATTCGTTTGTTTAAATAAATTTTGGTTTCACCTATATAGCAACTGTTGCAATTAAGCGTGGAGCACTGGATAAGATTAACTACATTACACTTGTCTAGGAGTGGTACTGGGTCTTTGAGTTTGGTATACAGATTTTTTAATTTATTTTTATTTTTTAATACTAGGCGTATGTGTGGGAAACTCGATGAGAAGGATTTTTTAATTTTGTTTGAGAGAATGGGGATATATGTGTAAGTTGGTTGCCAATCATGTGTTTTTACAGGACATATTATTTTGTATAGTGCATTGTTATGGATTTTCTATCTAGAGATGTAACAATGGATTGTTAATCGATTGTTATTTTTAACCGACTTCGAAAGAGAAGGTTACTCAATTCGATACGTATGTGCTTTTTTTTTTTCTATGTATGTCCACGGATTACTTCGAGATGGGTGGACCAATTGGAACGAAACCTTTTGCATCTTGTAGAGTATGTTCCCAATGTGGTCCCATTAAAACCTTTTTCGGGTTCTTAATTTATTAAAGAAGTTATTGGGAAAAACCATGAAATTAATTATTTAATTATCGCTCAAAATATTTACTTATTTGAAAAACATATATATCATAAGGTATGCTCCAACAAACTATTAAAACACGTTGATAAATAACAAACTGATCATGTACTATCCCCGCTTTTTTTATTCTAAATTTGATTGGTTGATTTCAAGCAATGCTCAATAATGGTCTTAGATGGTAGTTTTAATGGTCGATGAATCGGTCAGGAAAACAAACCAATCATATTCAGAATTAGAAGAGTGGGGGAGAACATATGAAGTATGTTTGTTATTGACGTGGCTTAAGTGATTTTTGGAGCAAACCTTATACATAACCTTAAATTAATTTTCAACAATAGATTTTAATAAAGATATATAATATCAGTGGAATATCGCTGTCGTTTTCTGAAAAATGAAACACTTCTGTATGGTTCCGGCAAAGTTATTGTTGTTTCGACCCTGCTCCTGGAAATTTTGACAAGAAATAAAACTCAAGAACATTTTTTGGGTTGCTTAAAAGATTTGTTTTAATAGATTTAAGAAGATTAAAGCACATTAAATACCGATAACAGTAAAAAAATCCTAAATGAATGCCTAAATGACGGATGGAGAGCATAATTATAAAACCACAAAATTCATAGAATTTAAAGAAAGGCCGAGCATTAATAACCCTTTTTAAAAGAGATTCGTGAAATCGTAGCCATTATTGTTTTAAATTGGATTTTGATTTCCGACTTCCGCTCGTTATGCACATAAAAGGAATTCAATGCTTCCTGGAAAAGCTCTTTTTCATTTGATTTAGAGGCCTTAACAAAAGATTCGGGCACCTCTGTCAGCTTCCGGATACACTCGATCTCTGTCGGATATTAATATACAATGTAATCATAAAATCTTGTGCGGATTCTTTACTCTGGAGTGACACTTGTTATGTTATCCAGATTACTACTATCGGTTTTTAATTATGTTTCTGCTAATATTGAGGTAATTAGATGAAAATTGCTGGAAGTGCCAAATTATTGATTTTGAGATAACAAATAACTATTAACTAAGATTAAATTTGGTTTAAAAATTAAGAAAAATATTATAGATATGAACATAATATGGACTTATTATTATTCCAGTCGTAAAATAAATACGTCCCGCTAAAAAAATTTAATATTTACCAATAAAACTGGTCGAAAAACGGCCAAAATCCCAACTGTTCAGTGGCATATCTACGGCATTTTGAAGTGACCGGATTCATGTTACAGCGGAGCAAAACTGAACACCCCCCCTCGGAACACAGATGTATGTATGTAATAAACAAGTACCGAAGACAATATTCCGCAAAAGAAAAACATTGTCATTGTGGAAAAAAAGTTTTATGTGTCTTCCCGATGGAACATTGGTCTTATCAAAACATCAAACAAGACAGGGTGTTGAAAGGTCTGTACTGCACCTAACGCAAACGATTTTCAATTTTCTGTGCATATTCATAAAATTGATAATACAAAGTTGATTAAAATTGATATAATTATAATATAAAGACCCGGGATAGACGAACGTAGTATAGTGCTACCTGGGTGGGCTGACTTTTATTTCGCGAGAGACCCACGGAATAGATCTCGTCCTTCCCACCATGGATAGAACAACCAACTAATGAACGAAACTCACTTGTAGTATCTAAAGAGGGGTACCGAATATTAAAAAATATAAATAATAAAAAAAAACGACTTCGAAAACCCGAAATCAGTTCAAAATGCAGTTAAAATCTGTATAAAAAAAAGCATACAGAATTTGTTTTCGAAATCAACGCATTGCGTCCTCCGCCTTATATTAGAAATTATCTTCCTAAAAAGTATGAAATAAAAAACATTTTATAAAAAAAAAATTAAACCGACTTCGAAAACTAGGAACCAATAAAAATAAATGCACTGAAAAGTATGAAATAATTACCTTCCGATTTTTATGAATACGAAGCAAAATTGAAAATAGTATGGAAAGCGGAAAAATTCATTAAAACGGATAATTTTATTTTGATTAGTACTAATACATACTAACTGTTAAAAAAATATTAAATTAAAATATTAAATACCATGTTCAATACATCACAATCTTTTCGGAGGCGGCGCAAAATTTAAAATTGTTAACACCAAAGATTAGGAAAATCTTAAAATTCTCTATACATTTTTTATTTTGCGCCGCCTCCGAAAAGATTGTTAAGTATTGAACATGGTGTTTAATATTTTAATTTAATACTTTTTATTAACAATTAGTATGTTTTAGTACTAATCAAAATAAAATTATCCGTTTTAATGCATTTTCCCACTTTTCATACGATTTTCGATTTTGCTGCGTATTCATAAAAATCAGGAGGTAATTATTTAATACTTTTCAGTGCATTTATTTTTACTGGTTCCTAGTTTTCGAAGTCTGTTTAATTTTTTTTATACAATGTTTTTTTTAGGTATTATAGTTTTTGTATAATTGATATCTACTATATTGTTGTATATTTGTATTAATAAAACGTTATTTTAGCATGAGATTAACTCAAATTTGTTACAAGTTAGAAATTGATTAACACATTCACTTATAATGGCTGAGCAAAAGTTATTTGTCCATATTATTAAGAAAGATGAAGATAAGTATGATTTAGAAGCATTGGCAATATGTAAGTATACTTGGTTTATAGTTCCAAAAGAATTGAAGAATTTAAGGTTAAGCGTACATCAGGAATTAATAAAATTGAAAACTGTTACAAGTTCTATAAAATCTATTTAAAAAATAGGTGGTTACCGAAAAGTTGCAATTAAATTTAATACAGAATTAAAAAAAAATATATTTAGATGAAGATGAAAATTTCTGTATTTGTGATCATTATCTAGAAGAGGAGGTTAAAAACACAGGTGATGTAAATAATATGTTAGGTGAGACAAAAACTGAAAATGAGATTTTTTTAGTAAATCGAGTAAGGGAACTAGAGGGTCGTGTTTCGTCAGTGTATGAATTAACAATGAGGGAAATTGAACAGAAATTTTTATTGGTTAAATTTAACGGCAAGCAAGAAGCTTCAATATGGATGGATATGTTTGAAAGGGAATGCCCAAGATTTAAACTAAATGATGTTACTAAAATCGAGGCGTTAAGATTATTTATAGATGGGAATATAAAAGAATGGTACAGTTCCAATTTAATTAAGTTATCATCATCTGACTGGGACGCTTGGAAAAGTTCATTTTTAATGATTTATGGCCAAAAATGTTGGTCAAACATCTGTAATGCTTTTGATTATAAATATTTGTATGGCTCTTTAATTGATTTTGTAATAAAAAAGGAACGTTTATTACTAGAGGCAGACAAAGATATCTCAGAACCATGCAGAATTTATCTAATCATTTATAACCTTCCATTAGAGGTTCGGTCTAGATTGAACATTAATAAAATAAAATCAATGTGTGATTTGATTATCGAAATCAGAAAATTAAACGATATATTAGCCGTGGAAAACAAATTGGATCAAAGGAAGAAGATTGGAGGAAAGAAGACAGATAATAATAGGCCTTTATTAAAAGAATCCACTATTGATAAGAAACCATGTAGCATTTGCCAAGCTCTCGGCTTTGACAATCGATTTCATCCAACATGGTTATGTAGAAATAAAAAATCTACAATAAAAAAACAAGTTAATTTGACCGAACAAAATGATAATGATAATGAATTACTAGGAATTGAAATGGGGCGAAATGACACAAAAATCTAGTAGGCCCGGAAAAATCTGCACCGATTTCACTAATAAAACTTATAGTTATCGTAGATAAAAGAAAATTGGTAAAAGCCGTCTACGATAATGGATCCACTTGTTCATTAATTAGTGAAAAACTTGTAAATTTATTAATATCGAAACTAACCAGTAATAGAAACATTTAAAAACTATAAGTGGTGTTGGTGTTTGTCAAAGCCGGGCTAATCTGCATTTAAAATTAGAAAAAATAGAAGATAAATTTGATTTAATAGTGGTAAAGAACAGCAATTTTAATTATGATTTATTAATAGGAATAGATGCAATAAAGAAATTTAAATTATTACAAGATGAAAATTTAAGATTCAAGCAGAAAATAAATTGTAAGGTTATAGAGGTTGATGCTTTTGATTATAAATATTTGTATGGCTCTTTAATTGATTTTGTAATAAAAAAGGAACGTTTATTACTAGAGGCAGACAAAGATATCTCAGAACCATGCAGAATTTATCTAATCATTTATAACCTTCCATTAGAGGTTCGGTCTAGATTGAACATTAATAAAATAAAATCAATGTGTGATTTGATTATCGAAATCAGAAAATTAAACGATATATTAGCCGTGGAAAACAAATTGGATCAAAGGAAGAAGATTGGAGGAAAGAAGACAGATAATAATAGGCCTTTATTAAAAGAATCCACTATTGATAAGAAACCATGTAGCATTTGCCAAGCTCTCGGCTTTGACAATCGATTTCATCCAACATGGTTATGTAGAAATAAAAAATCTACAATAAAAAAACAAGTTAATTTGACCGAACAAAATGATAATGATAATGAATTACTAGGAATTGAAATGGGGCGAAATGACACAAAAATCTAGTAGGCCCGGAAAAATCTGCACCGATTTCACTAATAAAACTTATAGTTATCGTAGATAAAAGAAAATTGGTAAAAGCCGTCTACGATAATGGATCCACTTGTTCATTAATTAGTGAAAAACTTGTAAATTTATTAATATCGAAACTAACCAGTAATAGAAACATTTAAAAACTATAAGTGGTGTTGGTGTTTGTCAAAGCCGGGCTAATCTGCATTTAAAATTAGAAAAAATAGAAGATAAATTTGATTTAATAGTGGTAAAGAACAGCAATTTTAATTATGATTTATTAATAGGAATAGATGCAATAAAGAAATTTAAATTATTACAAGATGAAAATTTAAGATTCAAGCAGAAAATAAATTGTAAGGTTATAGAGGTTGATGCTTTTGATTATAAATATTTGTATGGCTCTTTAATTGATTTTGTAATAAAAAAGGAACGTTTATTACTAGAGGCAGACAAAGATATCTCAGAACCATGCAGAATTTATCTAATCATTTATAACCTTCCATTAGAGGTTCGGTCTAGATTGAACATTAATAAAATAAAATCAATGTGTGATTTGATTATCGAAATCAGAAAATTAAACGATATATTAGCCGTGGAAAACAAATTGGATCAAAGGAAGAAGATTGGAGGAAAGAAGACAGATAATAATAGGCCTTTATTAAAAGAATCCACTATTGATAAGAAACCATGTAGCATTTGCCAAGCTCTCGGCTTTGACAATCGATTTCATCCAACATGGTTATGTAGAAATAAAAAATCTACAATAAAAAAACAAGTTAATTTGACCGAACAAAATGATAATGATAATGAATTACTAGGAATTGAAATGGGGCGAAATGACACAAAAATCTAGTAGGCCCGGAAAAATCTGCACCGATTTCACTAATAAAACTTATAGTTATCGTAGATAAAAGAAAATTGGTAAAAGCCGTCTACGATAATGGATCCACTTGTTCATTAATTAGTGAAAAACTTGTAAATTTATTAATATCGAAACTAACCAGTAATAGAAACATTTAAAAACTATAAGTGGTGTTGGTGTTTGTCAAAGCCGGGCTAATCTGCATTTAAAATTAGAAAAAATAGAAGATAAATTTGATTTAATAGTGGTAAAGAACAGCAATTTTAATTATGATTTATTAATAGGAATAGATGCAATAAAGAAATTTAAATTATTACAAGATGAAAATTTAAGATTCAAGCAGAAAATAAATTGTAAGGTTATAGAGGTTGATGCTTTTGATTATAAATATTTGTATGGCTCTTTAATTGATTTTGTAATAAAAAAGGAACGTTTATTACTAGAGGCAGACAAAGATATCTCAGAACCATGCAGAATTTATCTAATCATTTATAACCTTCCATTAGAGGTTCGGTCTAGATTGAACATTAATAAAATAAAATCAATGTGTGATTTGATTATCGAAATCAGAAAATTAAACGATATATTAGCCGTGGAAAACAAATTGGATCAAAGGAAGAAGATTGGAGGAAAGAAGACAGATAATAATAGGCCTTTATTAAAAGAATCCACTATTGATAAGAAACCATGTAGCATTTGCCAAGCTCTCGGCTTTGACAATCGATTTCATCCAACATGGTTATGTAGAAATAAAAAATCTACAATAAAAAAACAAGTTAATTTGACCGAACAAAATGATAATGATAATGAATTACTAGGAATTGAAATGGGGCGAAATGACACAAAAAACTAGTAGGCCCGGAAAAATCTGCACCGATTTCACTAATAAAACTTATAGTTATCGTAGATAAAAGAAAATTGGTAAAAGCCGTCTACGATAATGGATCCACTTGTTCATTAATTAGTGAAAAACTTGTAAATTTATTAATATCGAAACTAACCAGTAATAGAAACATTTAAAAACTATAAGTGGTGTTGGTGTTTGTCAAAGCCGGGCTAATCTGCATTTAAAATTAGAAAAAATAGAAGATAAATTTGATTTAATAGTGGTAAAGAACAGCAATTTTAATTATGATTTATTAATAGGAATAGATGCAATAAAGAAATTTAAATTATTACAAGATGAAAATTTAAGATTCAAGCAGAAAATAAATTGTAAGGTTATAGAGGTTGATCAGGGATTCGATATAAAACCTAAAAAAGAGGTTCCAAATCAAAATGAGACTATTTTTAATACTAAATTAAACATTGACAATTCTCAAATCGATTTAGGTCATTTGGAAAAAGATAAAAGGATGAGAATGAATAGATTAATTATGGATTATCATTCATGTTTAGCTAAAAATAAATTTGACGTTGGATCTATAAAATCTGTAGAGGCTCACATTAAACTAACAGAAGAAAAATATGTTTTCAAGAACCTTATAGGTGTTCATATCCGGATCAAGAAGAAGAAGATTTCTAAATTACTGGGGAACGATTTGATTGAAGAATCCTCTTCACCTTTTGCATCACCAGTCACATTGGCGTTTAAAAAAGAGGATGGGCGGAGGACACGCTTGTGTGTTGATTTCCGAGAAATAAACAAAATTGTCGTTCCGGAACCCCAGCCGTTCCCGAGAATAGAAGATATGGTCGTGAATGCCGGAAACAGCAGTTATTTTACGTTACTAGATATAAACTCGGCTTTTTGGTCTATACCTTTAAAAAAAAGACAGAAAAAAAACTGCATTTATAACTCAAAAAGGCCACTGGCAATGGAAGGTGCTTCCTTTTGGATTTAAAACTCACCAGCGATATTTGAAAGAGTGTTAGCAGGAATAATTAGAAAATACAATTTAGATAAATTTTGTGTCAACTATATTGATGACATACTATTTTTTTCTGAAACTTTTGATGACAATTTGATTCAAATGAAATTATTTTTTTAAGGCTATTAAACAAGAAGGTTTTAAATTAAAATTATCAAAATGTAATTTTGCGGAACCTTCCATAAAGTATTTAGGTCATATAATTGAAAATGGTAATGTTAGTCCGATAAACGAGAACCTGGTTGCTATTAAAGGGTTTAATCGATCGAAGAACAGGAAGATGGTTCGTCAGTTGTTGGGAAAAATAAACTTCTATCATAAATTCATTGATTGTTGTACACAGCGTTTGGCCCCATTGCATAATTTATTAAAGAAAAATGTTCGATTTATTTGGACTGAACAATGCGAAAATTGTTTTAATGAGATAAAGCGGTACCTATGCTCAACGCCTATATTAGCCATTTATGATAAGAGTAGAGAGGTATTGCCGGTTCTGGTCCCTAAATTTGGGGAGTCAAATTGGACTTTGGACCCTGGGCTTGCCCAGGGCCACGTGGTCCAGGGGCAAACCAACCTTAACCACTATGTGGTATTAATCCCTAATCCCCTGATTAATCCCTAATCCCTAATCCCTAAAATATATTATTTTGAATCTTTTTCGGACATGTTTGTCGAGTGAATGTCGGAACTTGTCGAACATATTCATTTATTTCTTCTAAATATTCAAATGCCACAGCCATTTTGATAATTTTTCGAAATATATTTTCGATTAAGCTGTACCATCTTAATAATGTTTAGAAATATATACCTTGAAATATATAACATATAATCCCTAATCCCCTAATTAATCCCTAATCCCTAATCCCTAATTAATCCCTAATCCCTAAAATATATTATTTTGAATCTTTTTCGGACATGTTTGATCTTGTCGAGTGCATGTCGGAACTTGTCGAACATATTCATTTATTTCTTCTAAATATTCTTATGCCACAGCCATCTTATGCCATCAAAATATTATTTTGAAACTTTTTCTACCCTTTTTACGTCTATAATACCTTAACCCCCTAAATTTTTGGACACGTGACTATTAGGCCACGCCCCTTTTGGCTTCTAATATATGTTACCCACCGGTCACGTGACCGCCGCCATATTGTTTTCTGCTGTTCTAGGCTTTTTTTATGGTAACGTGATCAGTCATGTGACCATTGCCATATTGTTTTCTTCTTCTCTAGGCTCCGTTTATGGTCACGTGATCTGTCACGTTACCGCCGCCATATTGTTTGCTGCTATGTAAGAGGCTGAGTCCACCCGGCCGCCATCTTGTACTTCAATACTATAGGCTTTATTTATAGTCATGTGACCGCCGCTATATTGTTTTTCTGCTACTCTAAGCCTGGTTTATGGTCACGTGACCGCTGTCATTTTATTTTTTACTATGTAAGAGGCTGAGTCTACCCGGCCGCCATCTTGTACTTCAATACTATAGGCTTTATTTATAGTCGCGTGACCATTAGGCCACGCCCTCTACTATACGTTAACTACCCAGATTTGTGGTCACGTGACCACCACCATTTTGTTTTCTACTACTCTAGGCTTCGTTTATGATCACGTAACCACCATCATATTGTTTTCTTCTTCTCTAGGCTCCGTTTATGGTCCTATTGTTTGGTGCTATGTAAGAGGCTGAGTTTACCGGCCACCATCTTGTACTTCAATACTATAGACTTTATTTATAGTCACGTGACCGCCGCCATATTGTTTTCTGCTACTCTAAGCCTGGTTTATGGTCACGTGACCGCTGGAATTTTTATTTTTTCTATGTAAGAGGCTGAGTCTAACCGGCCGCCATATTGATTTCTAATACTCGAGGCCTCGTTTATGGTCACGTGATCTTCCTTATATAACCTTCCTTTTATAACCTCTCTTGTAACCTTTATGATGCTCATATCTATAAACGGGTTTGATCATGTTGTGCCCAAGTTTCATCATGTCCAGTTTATATGGACTTTGTACCGTTAATCCTCTAAGGATAAACAATGTACTAAAAACCTCTTAATGTACTTCGAACTTTTATCATTATCTCCATGTAATGATGACTAAATGGAGTTTGATCCGTTAATCCTATAAGGATAAAATCATCTACTTTGACCACTTAATCTTTTTTTCTAATACTATACCTTCAGTTTTTTAACAGGTTTGATCATGTTTTGCAAAGTTGTCTTCCTGTCCAGTTTATATGGACTTTAATCCTATAATGATAAGCAATGTACTAAACACCTCTTAATGTATTCTTTTCGTTGTTTTAATATTTTCGAAAGTTATTATTTTATTTTAATCTTTATTTTTAACATTTTTATTTTAAACACATAAATATTTTTTTACCTGTTGTAAAGTTGATTTATTTTCGAATCAAATATTCCTTGAGGTTCTATAGAATTTTGAAATTTGTATTATTTTCTTTTATCATGTCGTTAAGTAAGTGTCATTACTGCGACATGCCTTTTAGCAGAGGCGATAATAGGATCCGTCATAAAAATTCCTGTCGAAATACTCAGCAACGACGCACATGTTTTACATGCGGTACGATTTTTCATTCTCAAATGGAATGTACGTTCTTGTCAAATAGGATTACCTGTAGTCATAGCAAAGAGGACCCGAATCGATGCTGCTAGGAGGTATCTCTATGAAGTGGAAACTTCCCCACGGGGCTATCCTGAAAACGTGACAAATTTCATGACAATTTCTTTCTTTCTTCCTTCTTCATTCCGGTATTTTTTTGAAATTCCATATCTGCTATTAAGATTTCATCTTTTTTAAAATAATTTTAACGATTTTCGTTTAAATTCTCATGCATTTTCTTTATTATTTACCAATTTAACAACGTTTATGACAAACTTGATGACAATTTCTTTCTTCCTTCTTCATTCCGGTATTTTTTTAAAATTCCATATCTGCTATTAAGATTTCATCTTTTTTAATATAATTTTAACAATTTTCGTTTAAATTCTCATGCATTTTCTTTATTATTTACTAATTTAACAACGTTTATGACAAATTTCATGACAATTTCTTTCTTTCTTCCTTCTTCATTCCGGTATTTTTTTAAAATTTCATATCTGCTATTATGATTTCATATCATTTTGTAAGGTTTTTATGTAATTTGATAAGATTTCAACCGTTTCTGTACAAATTATCACACATTTTCTACATTTTTACAACTTTTATAACAATTAGACATATAATTTCTTTACTTCTTACTTCTGCGTACCGTTATGTTTCTTTTAATTTCGCATTTTTCCAGTCACTTTGTTAGATTTTAACAATTTTCGTTCAAATTCTAATGCATGTTTTCAACATTTTTACAGCTTTTACATAAATTTAACAAAGTTTATAACAAACGATCATATATTTTCTTACTTCTTCGATCCAATATTTTTCTTTGTTTACATATCTTTTCTTATAATTTTATGAGATTTTAACAAATTTTGTACAAATTCTAATGCATTTTCAACATTTTAACAGCTTTATATAAATTTAACAAAGTTTATAACAAACGATCATATATTTTCTTACTTCTTCGATCCAATATTTTTCTTGGTTTACATATCTTTTCTTATAATTTTATAAGATTTTAACAAATTTCGTACAAATTCTAACGCATTTTTTTCAACATTTTTACTTCTTCATTCCGGTAATTTTTTAAATTTCATCTTTTTTAATATAATTTTAACGATTTTCGTTTAAATTCTCATGCTGTTTAATTTCAGAGTATAGTAAAAAAAAAAAAGATAAAGGAAAATCATATGATTATAATTGTTAATGAGAACAGATGTTCAGTTGTTGTTTTAGACTTTGATAAAGTGAATTAATATATGTAGATTACTGTTCTTATTTTTGTGATAAATATATTTGAATTATATAGTAAATTAGTGCATTCCATTATTAGAAAAAGTGTTTTTAACATTAGTGGCGACCGTGACAGGACTTAGTCTGCTATTTAATAGAAATGGATGCACTAAAGAAGATAAGAGCAGGACATCGGTCAGTATTCACCAAAATTAACGACTCTTTGTTAGTTGCTTTAGAAAAGAGTTCGGAGGAATCTGTTTTGCAAGGCCTTTTAACAACACTAGAAGGTAAGATAGAAACTTTAAAGGAACTAGATTTAAAAATCCTAACCAATTTAATAGAAGAGAATTGTTCTCAAGAGGTTTGTGATGAAGAAATTGAATCTCAAGATAAATATATTTCCTCTTGAATAAATCCATAGCTTTAGTAAACCGAATTATCAAATCAGAGGTATGTTCAGTTAAATCTTGTGTTGTTAGGAGTAATAAAACCACTCCAACATTGCCTAAAATTGAGTTAAAAAAATTTAGTGGTGAATTATTAGATTAGATTCCATTCTGGAATCTATTTGAACGAATTCACAGTAATACGGAGTTGGATGACCTAGATAAATTTCACTATTTATTACAATCAGTGGTGCCTAATTCTAAAGCTGAGAAATTAATTTCTAGTTATCCTCCCACAGCTAGTAATTATAGTAAAGCTGTGAATTCGTTAAAAACTAGGTTTGGGAGAGAAGATCTTCTCATAGAAGTTTATGTTCGGGAACTACTAAATTTAGTTCTTTGTAATCTACAAAACAAAACAGATAATTTATCTCAGATGTATGACAAGTTAGAAACTCAGTTACGGGCACTTGAATCTTTAGGAGTAGAATCAGATGCTTGCTCCGCAATGCTCTACCCATTAGTAGAATCTTGTTTGCCGCAGGATGTTCTGAGAGCGTGGAATAGAAGCTCACTTTTCGACAGTGAAAGCGTTCTGAAAACCAAGCTTAGTGAATTAATGAAGTTCATTAAAAAGGAGGTACAGAATGAACAGAGAATTAGTATAGCTGCAGCCAGTTTTCAGGACACTTCCACAAAAAATATAAAATAAAGGATAGAACTTTTAAGGCAGAAGTGTTGAAGCCCACAGGTTCTAATTTACTAGCACATAAATTTACTCCCCAAAGCTCACAGTGTGTTTTTTGTAAGTCCTCATCGCATTTTGGTGCAGAATGTAGTCAAGCTGAAAATCTAACCTTAGATGAAAGAAAGGTAATTTTAAGAAAAAACGGATGCTGTTTCATTTGTTTGAAGATGGGTCACGTAGGTAAGAACTGTCGAGTATTTGTTAAATGCAATGCATGCAGCAGAAGGCATGGTACGATCATGTGCCCAGGAAAGGTAGAGGAAACAATAACAGAGAAGGCGAAACCGGTGGAAAGTGCGTTACCTAATTTATCGACTAACCAGGTATTTTTACAGACTTTAATTGTTTTTTTAAGAAATGATGAGTTTGAGCATAAGGTTAGGGTTTTAATTGATACTGGATCGCAGAAGTTTTATATCACCAAAGAAGCAGCGAAGCGGATGAATTACCAAGCAATTGGTTCAGAAAAAATTATACTCTTTTTGGGGGTAGCCAGACTGATGTTGTTGAACATTATAAGTTTAGAATTAGACTTTGTGACGTAAAGAGAAAATATTTTTGTAACCTGGAAGCACTTGACCAACCAGTAATTTGTTCGAACGTAATTTCAGCTTTCAGAGGACCCTGGGACCAAGAACTTTCAAAGTTAGGTATTTCAATTACAGACCAAACATGCGACAAGATTGATGTACTTCTGCGGGCCGATGTTGCAGGAAAACTTTTTACTGGGAAGAAGTATAACCTGAGATGTGGTTTAGTAGCCATGGAGACGTTATTAGGTTGGGCAAGATTGCTTCTGAACAAGATGACAGGTCTAGTAATATGCTGGTAACTTCACTTTTAAATAAGGATATGTGTATAACACAATTGTGGGAATTAGATGTGTTAGGGATTATGGACACGGGGGAGAAAAAGTCAAGACAGGAAATCGAAGCTGAAACCAGACATCATTTCTTGAACACCGTTTATCGAGATGTCATTGGCAGATATATGGTTTCGCTTCCTTGGGTTGAAGGTCATGCACCCTTGCCTTCTTATTATGAACTTGCCAAACGACGCTTAGAAAGAGTAGTTGTCAAGTTGAAGAAAGAAGGGTTATATGAAAAATATGATGCTGTATTCCACGATTGGCTTTGCAGTGGCATTATTGAGGTCGTTAAAGAAGAGGAAATGGACAGACCGGCTCACTATTTACCTCATAGACATGTAGTCAAGAAGAATAGCCTTACTACTCCATTAAGACCTGTTTTTGATGCGGGGGCTAGCGAAAAGGGATCACCATCTTTGAATGATTGTCTGAGTAAGGGAACGAATATGATTGAGAAGATACCTGAACTTTTAAGTAGGTTTCGCTCATTTAGGGTTGGTCTTACTGCGGACATTCGCAAGGCATTTCTACAGATTGCAGTGAGTGAGAAGGATAGAGATTGCCTTAGGTTTTTATGGTTTACGGAAGATGGACAACTCATTACAATGAGGCACACTCGAGTAGTTTTGGATTTGTTTGCAGCCCCTATCTCCTAGGTGAGGTTATCCAATATCATTTACAAAATGCCACCAGTTGTTCTATAGATGTATTGGAAAAATTAAAAAAGAGTTTTTATGTAGATAACTTAATACTTAGCGTCGAAACCGAGGAGGAAGCTCAGAAAATAAGAAATAAAGCGTCAAACTTAATGGCTGAAGGATCGTTCGATTTGAGAAGTTGGGAACAATCTGGATGTGTCAGTGAGGATGGGTTAAAGGAGGTGCCTGTTCTCGGTCTCGTTTGGAACACACTGGAGGATACCTTAGGATTGAATGAAGACTCGTTTAATTATCATGAGGAACTTGTTACAAAACGAGTGATACTCTCTATAGCTCAAAAAATCTTTGATCCATTAGGATTAGTCTGTCCAGTTACTTTGTTACCTAAAATTATTTTACAGAAAACATGGAAAGATAAAATTGGATGGGACACTGAAGTTAAAGAAGTACATAGAGATAGCTTCTTAAAGTGGAGATTGGAATTGAATTATTTGGCTAAACTTGGAATACCGAGATGTATTGCAAGAGGGTCAGACCGTTCAAGTTGGAGTCTACACTGCTTTTGTGATGCTAGCAAATGGGCATACGCAACAGCGATTTTCTTAAGATCTGGAACCGCAGAAAATCCATATGTACAGTTAGTACAGGCTAGAACCCGAGTAAGTCCAATTAAGCCTTTAATAACGATACCAAGACTTGAACTAATAGCTGCTGTAACCGGTGTACGTCTAATGATGTCACTGAAGAATTCTTTCGAATATAGTGGATTAAAAGAGTTTCACTGGACTGATTCTACGACTGTTCTTGGATGGATACGTAGAGATGAGATATGGACGCCTTTCGTTGGAAACAGAGTTAGGGAGATAAGAAAGTTATCGGAGGTTGAACGATGGTTTTATGTTCCTGGCTCTATAAACCCAGCAGACCTTCCGTCTAGAGGATGTTCTCCGCAGGATTTGGCTGATTCCAGATGGTGGGAGGAACCGGAGTGGCTACTTGAGTCAGATGAAAATTGGCCTAACCAAGATGTTATATGATGAAGATCAGAAAGAAGATTGTATGCCAGCCGAACCTGATGCGAAAGTGCAAAAAACTGAGAACAAAGTAACCAGAAGTGGTCGAATTATAGTGAAACCACGAAGATTCATTCAGTAGAATGAATTTTTATTTATTTATAATTCTTTAATTGTGTTTTGAGAAATTATAATGTTCTTAATAATTTCTCAAGGTGGGAGGATGTTTAATTTCAGAGTACAGTAAAAAAAATATAAAGGAACATCATATGATTATAATTGTTAATGAGAACAGATGTTCAGACTTTTAGAAAGTGAATTAAAATATGTAGATTACTGTTCTTATTTTTGTGATAAATATAATTATAAAGTAAATTAGTGCATTCCATTATTAGAAAAAGTGTTTTTAACACATGCATTTGCTTTATTATTTACCAATTTAACAACGTTTATAACAAATTTCATGACAATTTCTTTCTTTCTTCCTTCTTCATTCCGGTATTTTTTTTAAATTTCATATCTGCTGTTAAGATTTCATATAATTTTGTAAGGTTTTTATGTAATTTAATAAAATTTCAACCATTTCTTTACTTCTTACTTCTGCGTACCGTTATGTTTCTTTTAATTTCGCATTTTTCGAATAATTGTGATAGATTTTAACAATTTTCGTTCAAATTCTAATGCATGTTTTCAACATTTTTACAGCTTTTATATAAATTTAACAAAGTTTATAACAAACGATCATATATTTTCTTACTTCTTCGATCCAATATTTTTCTTGGTTTACATATCTTTTCTTATAATTTTATAAGATTTTAACAATTTTCGTTCAAATTCTAAAGCATTTTTTCAACAATTTTACAGCTTTTATATAAATTTAACAAAGTTTATAACAAACGATCATATATTTTCTTACTTCTTCGATCCAATATTTTTCTTGGTTTACATATCTTTTCTTATAATTTTAAAAGATTTTAACAATTTTCATACAAATTCTAATGCATTTTTAACATTTTTACAGCTTTTATATAAATCTAACAAAGTTTATAACAAACGATCATATATTTTCTTACTTCTTCGATCCAATATTTTTCTTGGTTTACATATCTTTTCTTATAATTTTATAAGATTTTAACAAATTTCGTACAAATTCTAATGCATTTTTACAGCTTTTATATAAATCTAACAAAGTTTATAACAAACGATCATATATTTTCTTACTTCTTCGATCCAATATTTTTCTTGGTTTACATATCTTTTCTTATAATTTTATAAGATTTTAACAAATTTCGTACAAATTCTAATGCATTTTTACAGCTTTTATATAAATTTAACAAAGTTTATAACAAACGATCATATATTTTCTTACTTCTTCGATCCAATATTTTTCTTGGTTTACATATCTTTTCTTATAATTTTATAAGATTTTAACAAATTTCGTACAAATTCTAACGCATTTTTTTTCAACATTTTTACTTCTTCATTCCGGTAATTTTTTTAAATTTCATCTCTTTTAATATAATTTTAACGATTTTCGTTTAAATTCTCATGCATTTTCTTTATTATTTACCAATTTAACAATGTTTATGACAAATTTCATGACGATTTCTTTCTTTCTTCCTTCTTCATTCCGGTATTTTTTTGAAATTTCATATCTGCTATTAAGATTTCATATAATTTTGTAAGGTTTTTATGTAACTTGATAAGATTTCAACCATTTCTTTACTTCTTACTTCTGCGTACCGTTATGTTTCTTTTTTTTTTTTTTTTTTTTTTTTTTTTTTTTTTTTAAACTTCATTTCTATATTCACGCCTGTCTTAACTGAAAGACAATCAGTGAATTTGCTGTAATCTGGGGATAATTTTGGCATGATAGGCATGGGGAAGATTTGTGCCCAGCGGCACCTCTTCCTGTCGTGATTAGCACTCAGGCAGGGAAAACCATCTCCCTTTTAGTCTAGGGGTGTTATCGGGCAAGTGGGTATGCCACTACATAATGCTTGGGCAACCTGTGATAATTGCTGAAGGAGGCTTAACAGAGGCTGGACAAGGTTGTTCAAGCTACTAACCAAGTTGGTTAAAAAAAAAAATATTTTTTCTGACATTAACGTTGTTCGTAGCTATAACTGGTTTCTTTGCATTTCAGTAAAATTAGCTAACAAACATTTTTGTTTATGTCTTGTATACATACCTCCTGATAAAAAATATGACTATTTGTTAGAGAACTTGAACGAGGAATTGTACAATATTATGTCGGAATTTGACAACCCACATCTTATCGTAGGGTCTGATTTTAATGCTAGAATAGGGAAATTGAACTTAATTGATAATGATATGTTTATTGGCTCTAATTTAAAAGGAAAGAGATGTACGCTGGATGAAGTAGTGTCTCCAAGAGGCTCTAAACTGGTGGAAATAATGGAATCCTATGGTATGTTAGTCTGTAACGGCCGATCTCTCAATGATAACCCTGCTAATTTTACCTATATAAGCAATAAAGGCATGAGTGTGGTTGACCTAGTCTGGATATCAGTTGGTTGCCTAGAATCTGTAGGAGATTTTGAAATACTTAATATTTCAGTCCGGTCATAATTTATGTAAATTGTCATTCTTAATGCAAGGTCCAAATAAAGATGATAAAATAGATGTGGTTAACAATGCTGGGGAATATCGTTTATGTAGAAATCACTCAAATATCAATAAATGTCGTGAGCAATTTCAAACTTCCACTATTATATTCAGTGATAGTAAATCATCTTCCGATTTGTATGTAATCTTATCAACTTTGTTGCGTGACATTATGTTGGAGGCAGGGGTTATAAAAAAATACAAAAAATGTAACCTTAATATTGGTAATATAAAAAAGCCATGGATTACGAATGAATGTATAGCAGCAAAAAAAGTAGTTCGTAAAGTTTATAAAAAATTCAAAAAATCACTTTTCCCCGATGAAACCATCTTAAATCAATATATTAGTACAAAAAGAGAATACAAACAATTAATCGTACTGGCGAAGAAAGAATATCTGGAAAACTTAAAAACTAAATTGAGAAATGTCAAAAACCCATCCGAATTCTGGTCTGCTGTTAAGTATTATAAAAAGCAAAACTATATTAGGAACCCGATAACATTAACAAACTGGGAGTTATTTTTTAGCAACATTCTACCACCTAAAATTAGCACTGATTATATATACTTTAATTTTTTCCACCCCGATCTTGACATGCCAATAACTTTGGAAGAATTAAAGGATAGTATTAATCATTGCAAATTAAATAAAGCTACTGGTTTTGACTTGATTCCGAATGAAATCTATAAATTATTTAATGATGAATGGCTTAATTTTCTACTTAACCTTTTTAATAAAATATGGGAAAAAGAAGACATACCAAAGCAATGGACCCGTATCAAGCTTATACTAATACATAAAAAGGGAGATCCCTCGAATCCGGAGAATTATAGAGGCATTGCAATTTTTAATACTATCACCAAGTTATTTACTTTCATTATGAACAATAGATTAACAGATTGGGCTAATAACAAAGGTTTGATACCTGAAGAACAAATGGGCTTCAGAAAAGGTAAGGGTTGTAGGGATTGCATTTTTATTTTTTCCTCTGCTATTAATATCCAACTTAGGTTGAAAAAAAGAAAGGTTTTTTCAACTTTTGTGGATTTTCGTAGGGCATTTGATTCGATTCCTCATGCAAAAATGTGGCAAAAACTATACAATTTTGGCCTCTCTGGAAAGTTTCTCCGGCTCTTAATAAATTTATATGACTCAGCTTCGATGCAAATTTCTGTGAATGAACAAGTATCGAATGGTATTGAAGTGACAAAAGGGGTACTTCAAGGAGAAATACTCAGCCCGCTTCTCTTTTCCTTGTACATAGCAGATATCTGTGATTTTTTTAAAAGTAATAATGTAAAAGGTATCAATATAAAGGGAAAATATGATTTGAATCTTATACTTTACGCAGATGATATGGTAATATTATCCTCAACATGGATCGAAACTCAAAAGAATCTCGATATATTGTTTGAATATTGTGGAATTAATTCTCTAACGGTTAACACTGAGAAAACAAAAATTTTAGTTTTCCATAAGGGAGGAAGGTTAAGTAAACTTAATAGTTTCTCTTATGATGGCAAAGATGTGGAAGTTGTTAACACGTTTAATTATTTGGGCTCAATATTTTCCTCATCTGGTAAATTTCTAAAAGCATGCGATTCGGCCATAAAAAAAAGTGCTGCTGCTAATTCGGCTGTTACAAACATCTTAAAAACAAGTAAATCTGACTCATGGGAAACTAAATGCCATTTATATGAATCTATGTCTGAAAGTGTTTTGTTATATATGACAGAGGTCTGGGGTAGCTGCTATTTTGAATCATTAGAAAAAAATCAAATACAATTTTTCAAGTACACATTAAATTTGGCTAAAAATACTCCAAATTATTTTGTTAGAATTGAAGCAGGTCGAATACATATATTATTTAAAATATTTCGAAGAATGATTAACTGGTGGGTTAAAATTTTAAATATGAAGGACGATCAGCTGGCTAGAATTTGTTTTAATAGATTGTTAGAGCTGCGTGATACAAAAGAAATGCCATTTAATTGGGCAACAGAACTGGGGGACCTGTTATGTATAATCGGAGCAGATAATGTATGGCTGGGTCAAAATCTAGATTTGGTTATAAATAGTAAGATGGACTTAGAGGAGGCAATGAGGAATCATCTTCTTAGCCTAGATATAGATAGAGCGACCAAGTCCACATTTAATTTATATTATAGAAATATTTGTCCTTTTGGGTCTTCTGCTCCGTATCTCTGTCTCTATGCCCACATAAATAAATTAAAAATTCTTGCACAATTGCGTTTGGCAAGTAAAAAGGTTACACGCATTAACATTGTTGGGAAAACAATAAGATTTGATTCTCAACTACCATGCAAATATTGTAATTTAGATTTAAGCGATAATATCTATCATTATTTATTAGAATGTAAAACATTTGAAAAACATAGACTGTCTATTTTAAACAATTATATACAAATAGAAGCATATGGAGATCCTATTATTTCATTATTAGATGTTAAGGATATTAAGCATTTAAACAGCATTTATCTTTTCGTTCGTAATACTGTAGGTAAGGAGTTTAATACCCTTTAAGTAAAATATTTGATATGTATATATTTTTATATAGTGTAAAAGGTAATTTCTTATTTTATTGTTAATCTTATGGAATTGTTTTTATTTTATTAAAGAACCTGATGATCATTTGTTGTGATGATGAAATAATTAGGTATTTTTTTTTTTTTTTTTGTATGTACAATATATAAAATTATTTTTTGTATATTTAGAGCCAGACCTCCTGTAATTGTAAATTTACAAAATACAGTATTTATCTATCTCTACTAACCAAGTTGGTAAGTTGGTCCGATAATGTGTTATTTTCAGAGAGCTGTGCTGGCTGATCGTTTCGCTTTCTGTTTTCAAAAGATTCTTGTTTTTGTTGGGGTGGTATCCTTTTAGAAATTGGTCTTGCAGTGTGCTGCTGATAGTGTGATTCCAGTTGAGGCTGCTGTTGTGGGAGAGGCGGATACTCATCTATCGGCGGAGGGAGTTTGATTTGTGGACGTTTTCTTGGATTCCTGGCTGCTTTTAGTTGTTTCAGAGCTGGGCACCCTCTGTAGCTAGCAGGATGTGGCCCACCACAATTGGCACACTTTGCTGCGGTTTCTCTTGGCTTGATGCATTCAGTGCTCTCATGGCCACGACCACATTTTACGCATTTTGGTGCGTGATTGCAATAGCTTTTTGTGTGTCCGTATTGCTGGCATCGAATGCACTGAAGAATGATTTTCTTTTTTCTTGGTTCTTCGATTAAAACTTCAGTATGGTACAGAAATTGTATGTCAAATATTTTTTCATTATATGATGATTTACTTATGTCAGCGAAGAACATAGGTAGTGGTTTTTTGAAACGTGATATAACATTTATTACGTTAGTGGCTTCGTAACCAAAGTTTCGTAGTTCATTTTTTATGATTGAGATGGGAGTTGAGTGGTGTAAGTTTTTGATGACCACTCTAGGACTTCGATCTTCAGCTAACTGGTACGTATGAAAATCCGCACCTTTCTCTCTTAAACTAGCAACTATTCGACGATATGTATCTGTACTTTCGGCGTATACGCTGACACCTTTAATAGTAGACTTTAGTATGAAACTCTTTTGACCGCACAGTTTAAGAAGGAATGATACAAAACCAGTGTAATCCTGTACATTATTTAAGTGTATCGGTGGAGGCCTTACACGAACTGGCTGTTTCGTACTTGATTGTAACTTTTAATTTCGCATTTTTCGAATAATTGTGATAGATTTTAACAATTTTCGTTCAAATTCTAATGCATGTTTTCAACATTTTTACAGCTTTTATATAAATTTAACAAAGTTTATAACAAACGATCATATATTTTCTTACTTCTTCAATCCAATATTTTTCTTGGTTTACATATCTTTTCTTATAATTTTATAAGATTTTAAAAAATTTCGTACAAATTCTAACGCATTTTTTTCAACATTTTTACTTCTTCATTCCGGTAATTTTTTTAAATTTCATCTCTTTTAATATAATTTTAACGATTTTCGTTTAAATTCTCATGCATTTTCTTTATTATTTACCAATTTAACAATGTTTATGACAAATTTCATGACGATTTCTTTCTTTCTTCCTTCTTCATTCCGGTATTTTTTTTGAAATTTCATATCTGCTATTAAGATTTCATATAATTTTGTAAGGTTTTTATGTAACTTGATAAGATTTCAACCATTTCTTTACTTCTTACTTCTGCGTACCGTTATGTTTCTTTTAATTTCGCATTTTTCGAATAATTGTGATAGATTTTAACAATTTTCGTTCAAATTCTAATGCATGTTTTCAACATTTTTACAGCTTTTATATAAATCTAACAAAGTTTATAACAAACGATCATATATTTTCTTACTTCTTCGATCCAATATTTTTCTTGGTTTACATATCTTTTCTTATAATTTTATAAGATTTTAACAAATTTCGTACAAATTCTAATGCATTTTCAACATTTTTACAGCTTTTATATAAATCTAACAAAGTTTATAACAAACGATCATATATTTTCTTACTTCTTCGATCCAATATTTTTCTTGGTTTACATATCTTTTCTTATAATTTTATAAGATTTTAACAAATTTCGTACAAATTCTAATGCATTTTCAACTTTTTTACAGCTTTTATATAAATCTAACAAAGTTTATAACAAACGATCATATATTTTTCTTACTTCTTCGATCCAATATTTTTCTTGGTTTACATATCTTTTCTTATAATTTTATAAGATTTTAACAAATTTCGTACAAGTTCTAATGCATTTACAAACTTTTTACAGCTTTTATATAAATTTAACAAAGTTTATAACAAACGATCATATATTTTCTTACTTCTTCGATCCAATATTTTTCTTGGTTTACATATCTTTTCTTATAATTTTATAAGATTTTAACAAATTTCGTACAAATTCTAATGCATTTTTACAGCTTTTATATAAATCTAACAAAGTTTATAACAAACGATCATATATTTTCTTACTTCTTCGATCCAATATTTTTCTTGGTTTACATATCTTTTCTTATAATTTTATAAGATTTTAACAAATTTCGTACAAATTCTAACGCATTTTTTTCAACATTTTTACTTCTTCATTCCGGTAATTTTTTTAAATTTCATCTCTTTTAATATAATTTTAACGATTTTCGTTTAAATTCTCATGCATTTTCTTTATTATTTACCAATTTAACAATGTTTATGACAAATTTCATGACGATTTCTTTCTTTCTTCCTTCTTCATTCCGGTATTTTTTTGAAATTTCATATCTGCTATTAAGATTTCATATAATTTTGTAAGGTTTTTATGTAACTTGATAAGATTTCAACCATTTCTTTACTTCTTACTTCTGCGTACCGTTATGTTTCTTTTAATTTCGCATTTTTCGAATAATTGTGATAGATTTTAACAATTTTCGTTCAAATTCTAATGCATGTTTTCAACATTTTTACAGCTTTTATATAAATTTAACAAAGTTTATAACAAACGATCATATATATTCTTACTTCTTCGATCTAATATTTTTCTTGGTTTACATATCTTTTCTTATAATTTTATAAGATTTTAACAAATTTCGTACAAATTCTAATGCATTTTCAACATTTTTACAGCTTATATATAAATTTAACAAAGTTTATAACAAACGATCATATATTTTCTTACTTCTTCGATCCAATATTTTTCTTGGTTTACATATCTTTTCTTATAATTTTATAAGATTTTAACAAATTTCGTACAAATTCTAATGCATTTTCAACATTTTTACAGCTTTTATATAAATTTAACAAAGTTTATAACAAACGATCATATATTTTCTTACTTCTTCGATCCAATATTTTTCTTGGTTTACATATCTTTTCTTATAATTTTATAAGATTTTAACAAATTTCGTACAAATTCTAACGCATTTTTTTCAACATTTTTACTTCTTCATTCCGGTAATTTTTTAAATTTCATCTCTTTTAATATAATTTTAACGATTTTCGTTTAAATTCTCATGCATTTTCTTTATTATTTACCAATTTAACAATGTTTATGACAAATTTCATGACGATTTCTTTTTTTCTTCCTTCTTC
>OU426980.1:88625524-88737850 GCA_911387785.2 Aelia acuminata | reverse complement strand
ATATATTCTACTTGGGCTTCTTCACTAGTCTGTTTAATGTTTTTTCATCTGTAACAATTTTAAGGTCTATACGCTTTCTTACATTTTCCATGAATTTTCCGAAACACGAGTTATTCATTAGTTTAAAGAAATCAGACTCAAAAGGATTGGTAGACATTGCTCTATGTTTAGTGTTTAGATCAATATATGGTACCAACCATTTTTTTTGCTTAAATCTTAAAATTCTATGAATTTTTGTCAGTTTAATCCCTAGATTTAGAGCTTGTTTCAAATTGATATAATGAACGATATAACGAGTTTTCGGTGTAAGCGTAGTCATTAACTTTTCAGTTGTTTTTTTATCGACAGGAGGTTTTGATTTTTCAGGCAATAAGGGAAATTGAGAGTGCAAATCATGTAATGTTTCAGGATAATCAATGTCAACGTCCAGAATGTACCCTACTTCCGAGTCGTCAGGAACGTTTAGCACATCTAAATCTTGATTGTACCACTCGAAGCCCCCGTACGGAAGGAAACTGTTCATTGCGTAGCCATACAAGTTGTTCACGTCTGCATAAATTAAATAGCTCATGGGTTGATTTGGATCATAATCATCTATTAAACAATTATTGGCTTTAGCATAGCGTTTGACAACTTGTGTAATACCGCCGCGGATGCCTTTTTCGAAAAACAGAACCATATCAAAATCTTTTATAATAACCAATTCAATATCTGTCGTTTTCAACATTGCTTCATAACTCAGCCCTGGAAGAGACATAAAATATGCTGGATCTAAACAGTAGATGTCCATACAGAGTTTACGAAATTTTTCAAATACCTCACATATAAAATTACGTCCGTTTTTATATATATTTCAGTATATTCTTTTATTTTCTTGATATTAAAAATTTTCCAAATCGTTAATCAGACTGAGAAATATTTTCTAACGTCAGGTCATTGTAAAATTTGTCTAATGTGGGTAACTGGGTTTCTTCTAACCGCGACAATGAATCTAAGAAGAATATGGATAGATTCCTTTTTTCGTTAGCAATTCAACTTTGGATTCGTCAGGGATTAACTGATACAAATGAGGGAAAGTGGTCGAGAGATTCTCAGAACCCGTTTTCATGTTTTGGACTAGCGTTTCAAGGCTGGCAGCTAAAAATTTATAACTATCTATGAATTTTATTTTAGTTTTACAATCTTTGAATGTTTTTGTAAAACTGATGTACTTTTCCGAATTACTCGGAATAACAGTAACATCACCTTCATGATTAGCTAAAAAAGGTACAATAAAGTGCGAATCGTAACCCTGTAAATTGTGCATAATTACCGGTATAAAATCAGGTGTTTTTGCTTGTAAGTTGCAGTTTGAATGAGCTGCACCAATAAATTTTGATGTTACATGATCATGATGCCGTACTTTCTGGTCTTTATTTAATGTCTTTAGACAGATAACGCACTTATTCGTTGTTTCATAATACAACATTTCTTGCTCAGTCATTTGAGCCATTGGTTCGATTTTGCAATATATTTCATTAACCTTCTTTGCCAATTCATGAAGAGCCTCCATAAACAAAAACATGCAGTTAGCACCAGTATAAACTGAAGGTTGGAGATGTAATAGAGGAATATCTGCTTTAACCATAAGTGATGCACAAAAGATTTTTTGATTTTGCACGGATTTCGTCCAAGAAATTGACAGATTTTCACAAGGGCCCTCGATCTTTTTTAAATAACATTCAAAATCAGCATAAGCTACAATTTTGATTCTCTGTGTACACTGAAACTTTTTAAATTTTATTTTATCATCGCGTGGGAAATCTGTCCTAACCGGTTTATGCGCACCGCAAAATAATAAATGTTCCTTTAATCGTTCTTCCGCGTTTTTTCCGTTTTTTGTTTTGTATCTCCAGGAAATAGATGTTAAACACCTGTGACAAATTTCTTTAGCAGATTTGTTACCGGATATTTGACTGCCAACAAGCCTGCTTAAATTGGTAATATAACAATAATGGGAGTCTCTTTCATTTTAAAGAAATAAAAGGTCAAATCTTTCTTTAAAGGTTTCTTTTTTGCTTATTCTCAAAGGAAATACCTTGTTTTTTTCATCTAAACCATACACATTGATTAAAACATTGTTTACATCCTGGAATATTTTAATGTCTTTAAAGGAAGTGGGATATGAAATACAACCAAAATTGTAATTATTTTCTAAATATTCATAGGACTTCGTTCAAACCAATAATGTTACTTAATATTGCGAATCGAAAACAATCGTTGTTTAAGTTTTTTACGTTAATTGCAGCATGTTTGTATGCTATCGCTTTCGGCAAGTCTATAAATTGTTTTCCATCAAGAGGTTTATATTTAATTAGATGCAAACAAAGATAATTACACGACACAAATGTCCAGCCAGAACCTTTAGTTTCAAAGGAATCTAATTCCGAAACTATGTTTTCATATGAGTTATTAATATATTTGTACAAATCAGTTGATGAATCTATAATTTGTTGACGGGTTTTAAAATTCATATCTGCCTTTTCCTCATAATTTGGACCCATTTTTTTGTAGGAACAATCTAACTGCAAATTAATTTTGAATATGTTCCATAGTTCTAAGTAAAATTTTAACATATTAATAATTTTTACTCTTTTTGACTCCAGAAAGTCTTTCGGAAATGCATTGAAATCATGATTTTCAATATAAAAATCTATCACTTTATTACCAAATGCTGATTTTTTAATACCTGGTTCAATTGTAGCTAAAGCTATTTCAAGTTGTTCCTTACTATAGAATTTATGTTTCTTAGGTGAGCTAATTCCTATTTCTGCAATATTAGACCCAGATGAAGATGGTATTAGCGAATGTATTCTTTTTTTAAATGGTAAATGTAATTGCTTCGAAGATGAAACAGCAGGTGTTGGGAAGTTTTCCATTGATAATTGGCTACCTATATCACCAAATGCTTGAGGGGAACTGACACGTTTTTCTTTACATGCGAATTTTTTATGACGTTCGCAGCTAAATTTTGATTTAAATTCACGATTGCAATCTAAGCATGTATAAAATTTCCATTTACATCTGTGTGCGCTCGAATTTAATATTAACAACCCACATTTTGAACATAATATAACATCAATACCTTTTCCTTCGGCCATCATTCAGTTCAATTACATAAACCTAATTTTGTAAGCTTGTTTCTCCTTTCCTTCATATACCAGGCTCAATGATCCTAAAATCAAGCATATCATTTCAGTTAAATATTACACTTTTTTGTTATTGCTATTTTAAATGAAATAAAAAACTCACCATGATATTGTTCGATATCTTTTCCAGAAAAGCATTCTTGGCATCTTTTTGGTAAAAATGTCCGATATTTTTCTCCGTTTACCCCCTCTATGATGGCTTGTAATGCTTCTCCATACTCCGTTGATTTGAGAGCCAGCTCTAAAATCTTATAAGTTTCTCCTTTCTCTAACTCACCAATTGTCTTATAGATTGTGGACCTGTTCAATTTTTCAATTAAAGACATCTGTAATATTTACAAAAATTAACAATTTTTTGTTATCTTTATGCAAGTATTAGCTCAAAAAAGTTAAAATGACTCACCTTTAGGCAAAAATGCACAATACTCTAGGTACTCAATTATTAAAACTGGAAAAGTCGAGCTCCTTATATCCTCAATGTAGATGTAGGGCAATCAATGGCTCTTGTCAGGTGTGAAGCTGGGGGTATATATGCGCAGTAGTGCTGACTAAGCGCTATGAATAAATAGTTCTTTGTCGCCTTGTCTCCACCTGCAGTAGGAAATGCATCTGCAGCGATTTCCAGAGAAACCGCTCTTTCATGTCTGGGCGGATAATAGATAACACGTAGTGCGATACACCCGCTGACTGAACATTGATAAAATAGTCGGCGCGGCATCATTTCAAATAGATAACAAGTTTAGCGATAGCTTCTCATCTGCTGACATTGATAAAATACTACTTCATGTCTGGGCGGCTTACAAAACGCTGACTCACCATCGATAAGTAAATGAATGGTTCTTTGTCGTCTTAACTCCTTGATTATCATAGTGCAGAGCTCGCGCTGACTGGGCGTAGATAAGGCGGATTCTTTATCCGGCTCAAGTATGAATGGTTCTTTGTCGTCTTGTTTATAATCAGCGGCGGCTGATATTTGGGCGGCATCCTTTTAAACAGATAACAGACCCGTCGCGAGCTAGCTCAAGGCATCGCTCGAATGTAATCAGTGCTGAATGAGCATGTTCTACCCCCCGCCACTGCAAGCGGGCTATATAAGAGTGGAGCCACCAGGACGGTATGGGTTGGAAGAGTCCGTTATTCCTCCGACATCATTGCTTCGTAACGATAATTATGAATGAACTTAAATGAAACAGCTGAGTCATGCACCTATGCGTTAAATCACACACCTGGCCGGGTTGTGCACTGGGTCAACCCGTTAAATGTAAAGAAACTAAACTTCCACTCAGAGGATGACGTCACAGGCATAATGTAAACAAAGGGTCAATGAACCGGCTGAGTCATGCACCTATGCATTAAATCACACACCTGGCCGGGTTGTACACTGGGTCAACACATCCCGTTAAAGGTAAACAAACAAAACTCCCACTCAGAGGATGAAGTCACAGGCGTAATGTAAACAAAGGCCGCTAAACCAACTGGCCCCCCCTCGCCCTCCCAAGGTCGGTCAATGACCCTCAAGGTCACATATAGCCTTACTACAGCACGCTGTATCGAATGTAAACAAAGCGATGTTGCCAGGGAGATGATAATGTAAACAAAGGCCGCTAAACCAACCGCCCCCCCTCGCCCTCACAAGGTCGTTAATGACCCTCAAGGTCACATATAGCCTTACCGCTAAACCAACCGCCCCCCCTCGCCCTCACAAGGTCGGTCAATGACCCTCAAGGTCACATATAGCCTTACTAATGTAAACAAAGGGATGTTGCCACATCTCACACATTCCATGCGACGTTGCCGGATTGTGCAACCAACTCCCCTCACCCTAGTTATACACCCCCCTCGCCCTGCCAGACGGCGTGACGTAGTTCACAATTGCACAATCCGTCGTTTCTACTACTCATACCCATACCTACTTAATAAATTTTATCTTAAGTATAAACACAAATTTTATATTTTCAATCGATGCCCTAATTTACATGCAATTATTTATAAAATAACTTACTTTCTCATAATCAAAAACAGATACCACATCAATGAATTCAACGACAATAACAATAACAAGATGCCTGCTTACGTATTTCTTATCTTCTACATGTATTTACCTCTGTTTTCACTTACTATAAATATTTACAAACCATTCACTCCTAATAATTTAAATGACATTATTTACTCACTGCTATTTCCGTCCTATGAATATATTCTATATCACATTTCCCTTTACCTCATATATATTTTATGTACTTTTAAAATTCCAAGATCTTCGTTTTACGTACATATTATATGTTATATTTCCTTTTTTCTCACCTCATATATTTTATACACTCATAATATACCACAGACTTCGATTAACGAACAAATTTCTAGCTACCTTTCCCTCCTTTTCATAATATGTACTGTACCCATTTATGTAAGATCACTGCCTGTGTTTTATGTACAATCTCATTATTACTTTTCCTTTTATCTAGTAATAAGTAACTATTGCACTTATACTTCTCTAAATAGTACCTCATATCTAAATTTAATTATTAATAATCATATAATTCTTTATTTATATTTATCACTATCTTTGTTTCATGAACAAAGTCTGTTTTTTCTTTTGTTTATCCTCGTAAGGTATGTTATACGCTTTTATACTCCTCTAAACTATACCATTTATGTATACGTATTTACTAATAATCATTCAATTCTCCTTTTCTCATATTTACCATTATCTTTGCTTCATGAACGGATTCAGTCTTTTTTTTTCTTTTTATCTTGTTATTTATATTTTATTTATTTGTGTTTCACTAAAGCGCATGAAACATTCATATTTTTCTACTTATTTTTATTCAAATCTCTATTTATATTTATCGCCGTTTTCGCTCCATGAACGACCTGGTTTCGGCCGCAGTTTCGGTTTCGGCCAAAAATTGGCCGAATCTTCGGCCAGGCCGAAACTAGCTCCTGTGTCTGATATCTCCAAGAAGGAAGTAGGACTTCACGATTTTGTAAGCTTGATCTCTTTCATGGCATTTGACACCCTTGAATTTAATAGTGTTATTTTAGTTAATTACACTTGTATTGTATTTCGGTAGAACATAGATTTTTCTCATTCTTTTGGTATCTTTACTTGATCAAAAACTTTAAGTTGGGTGTGGAGACAAAAATTAGAGAGTGATAAACAGAAATGTCCTCGAAAATTACATCAAGTCTAAACATGTAATGAAAGCATGCTTTTGATACAGAATTCTTTACGTTAAGTGTAAAGAATACTATTTATTCTTTACGTTAGCGTTAAGAACCTTTTTGTGCTTTTAATCATCTCCTCATTAATAATGAAATTTGTTTTCTAAAAAAAAAAAGATTAACATAAATAAGAATATACATTCTAAATACTTAAACTTAAATTAGTCGACATGTCCACAGATTCAATTCAAAATTGAAAAAAATATTTTAGTCAGTAACCTTGTCAATAAAAGTTGCATCAAATGGTGGTAGTACGTTTTTGTCTTGGTTCTTTATGGAATGGGAATCAGTTTCAAAACTAATTTTTCAACCTTGGCAGCCCCCTTTCCCACAGCGGTTCACCAATGACATCCCAAAAACTTATCTCAATTTTTACCATGAAGAAGCACGTTTTAGACCAAAAACTATCCATAAATTTTCAAACTAGATTAAATCCACTAACATTTGAGACCAAAACTGACTCAGTAGATTAAATAGCTTCTGACATACAGCTTTACGTATTCAATAGGCCGTCATTTTGTATTCTATCAGTTTTATTATGGAAAGACTTACTACAGTATTTATTATTTATAAATGATAATGTGAATTTTTATTAATATCAGCCTGTTATTTCATGATTATTTCAACTTTTAGGGCTGTACTAGTTAAGGTGGTATGGTCTAACATCCCACGGGGACCAACCGCACTAGGAAGGAGGGGGCCGGGATTCGATCCTATAAATTAACTAATACACCTGTTTTACCACTCTTGTATACCAGCTCACTTATTTAATGAATAATTGAGTTAAATTACTGTTATTTTATAAGCTTTCATTGATATTATTGCTAAACTAGACATATTACACACTTATATGTACTACATGTAGACACGTAAATAAGTTTCGGTTTCGGTTTCCGTTTCGGCCCGAAACTAGGTCTATGGCCGAAATTCGGTTTCGGTTTCGGCTAAAATTTTGGTTTCGGTCGGACACTACTTATAATATATACTTTATTAGTTTATATTACTCAACATTGTATCAGATATTCGTACCTTTTACTTTATATCCACTCACTTCTTTATTTATATCAATCACCGCCTTCGCTTCATGGACATGTTTTTTATTACTCTTCCTTTTATTTTATGATAAATATTTTATGCATCTCTATCCCCCTAAATCGTATCATATACTTATACTTATTTATTTATATTTATTCAATTCTTTATTTATCTTTATGCATCATTTCTATTTATTTATATGATCTTGCCTCTTCATTATCTATTTATTTATATTTAATTGTTAATCCAAACACATACTTATGTTTTATGTCTGCCTTTATCATGAATATCTATTTTTTATATTTAAACTGTTACCCAAATTTTGTGACAAATACTCAAATATTTTACTACCTCCCATTCACATTCTCTAAGATGCAACTGGTGTATACACATAACAACACATTAATATGTCAATTATATCATGGAACTGCAACGGTGTCAACACCCAATTTGAAGAATTAAAATTACTACTTAATGATCAAAACCCAGCTGTGCTTTGACTTCTGGAAACTCACCTAAATCCCTGAAAAAAGGTTTCCCTGAAAAACTTCACAACTTATAGAAACGACAAAATCTCTTGCAACCGGGCATGTGGTGGCGTCCTCATCGCTGTCCGAAAAGACTACCATTCACAATTTCTTAACACTCATCCCGAACTTCAGGCAGTCATCATTAAAGTCCATCTCACATTTTCCATTACCATATGTAATATATATCTGCCTCCAACTGAGCCTATTAAAGAAACCGCCGTCATCCGACTAATTAATTCACTAGAGCCACCCTTTATTGTTACTGGCGATCTGAACGGCTCCCATCAAACTTGGTCTCCATCACCAACCAATACAAGAGGCAATACCATTAGAAGAATTATTGATACATGCGATGCAACACTTCTTAACACTGGCAAAATTACCTATATCAGTCCTGCGTACGGCAGCGTATCTGCAATAGACCAAACAATTAGCTCACCCAACCTAGCCATGCTATATTCGTGGGACACACTCAACAATCAATATGGCTTTGATCATTTCCCGACCATCTTACAGCCCACTCGAACACTACCGCCAATTAGAAAAAACCCTAATTGGGTTATTGAAAAAGCCGACTGGGAGTCCTTTTCCAGTAAACTTCAGCTTCCAATCATTAAGTTGCCAAATGACATAACAAGTATGATACATAGACTCGCTTCGTACATTTAGGCAGCAGCTGAACAAGCCATTCCAAAAACAAGCGGCCTACCTAGGAAAAATTACACCGCATGGTTCGATGATGAATGCCGCCAATCCGTAAAAGAAAAGAATTTTGTATTTAAAATTTTTCAAACAAATTCTACCTCTTATAATATCATATGAAAAACAAAAAGCCAGGATCAGACGACTTGTCAAACTAAAGAAAAAGCAATCATGGATGAATTATTTAGAATCCATCAATATAAATACACCTATTAGGAATGTTTAGCAGAAAGTACATAGCATATCAGGATCAAAGTTTATGGAAGTCCCTATGCTAAAACACCAAAATTGTATAATCACCGATCCGCTACAACTCTCCGAAATATTTGTAGATCACTTTTCGGAAATCTCCGGTTCTCTTCCAGACCCGTCTGAAGACACGAAATTTAACTCCATAAACTTTTCTTTAAACCTATCAAATGAAGACCTTCAAGTAAATATCAATAGCCCAATTACCTTCTTTGAATTAAACTCAGCAATAGACGAACCTGAAAAATTCATCCCCTGGATACGACGAAATTCACAACACTATGATCAAATATCTTTCCCATCAAGTAAAAGAACTTCTGTTACTCACCTTTAATAAGATTTGGGACACAAGTGAAATTCCTGACGAATGGCTCGAAGCGGTTGTGATTCCCATTCCAAAACCAGGAAAAGATAAACTTCAGATTAATAATTACAGACCTATAACTCTTTCAAGCTACCTCGTTAAATTGCTGGAAAAATTATCAATAAGCGACTCCTATGGGTTTTGGAAAAACACAATCTCCTAACACCTGCACAATGTGGGTTCAGGAAAGGTAGATCCACTATTGACCACCTAATCTCATTAGAAGCCGAAGTATTGAACACGTTTATCGAAGGAAAGGAAGTGATCGGCATATTCTTCGACCTTGAAAAGGCTTATGATACTATAAGAAGAAGCCAGGTTCTTGAGCAACTATTTGAATGGGGCTTTCGGGGAAAACTGCCGAGTTTTATTAAGTCTTTTCTTTCTAAACGGTTTATCCAGGTTCGAATTGGCACATAATTGTCGAGTAAAAAGTGCATATTTAATGGTATCCCCCAAGGTAGTGTTTTCAGTTGTGTACTCTTTGCAATAGCTATTAATTCATCAATACTCAGGTCCCTCCAATAATTAAAAGATCACTATTTGTCGACGACCTTCAGATCTTTTTAAAATTCAAAGATATACAATGGGCAACTACAGTTCTCCAAAATACGATCAACAAGCTGAATGGATGGGTCAAAACAAATAGGTTTTCATCAAACAAAACTAATGCCATCTTGTTCTCCAGGAAAAGATATCCAAGCACACCCCCTAACCTTAACCTAGGAGGCACAAACATAAGCTTCGTAACAGAAACAAGATTCCTTGGATTGATAGTAGATAGCAAACTTACCTGGCTCAGCCAGATCAAAAGCGTCAAAGAAGACTGTACGAAGAGAATGAACATCATGAAAGTTCTATCAAAAACTACCAGGGGCGCAGACAGACATTCACTTCTTACAATCTACAGAGGTTTAATTATATCAAAAATAGACAAAAATAGCCTATTCTTCGGCAAAAACCAAACACCTTCTATCTCTGGACACAATCAACCACACAGGAATCAGATTAGCAACGGGTGCATTTAGAACCAGTCCCATCACAAGTCTTTGTGCAGAAGCTGGATTCCCTCCTCTTTTCATCAGAAGACAACAGTTAATAAGCTCATACCGCTCCAAAATAGTTTTCCAACCTACAAATCCTGCATTTGATTACATTTTTTCACCAAAACATCTACGTCTATACCAGAGTAAACCACGACAACCAGCTCCTCTAGCCATCCGCCGAAGATCTCATTCTCTCTTTGCCGGAAGTGAACGTTGAAGAAGACAACTTTAGTTCTTAAGAACTATCTTGGAGGAAAAATATACCTCAAATGGATCTTCGACTTACAAAAATAAATAATAAAGAGCCCAAGGAAGCAAAGAGGTACAAAGCCAATGAAATGATCCTGTCTTATTCGAACAAACAAATACTGTACACCGACGGATCCAAGCAAGGAGAAAATGTCGGATTATCGGTGGTCTTTAACAATACAGTTGTTCAACAAAGGCTCACCACAATAGCTTCCATTTTCACAACTGAAATGCAGGAATTCGTGTAGCACTGTATCAAGCAATCTCTTCAGAATATAAGAACTTTCTGATATGTACCGATTCGCTTTCCGCCCTAAAGAGTATAGTCAAATGGAAAAAACGGAGCCCGTTGCTACAAATAATTCAACACTATATAAATACTCTCGAAACAATGGGTAAAACAATTACATTCTTCTGGGTCCCATCTCACATAGGAATCTCGGGAAATGAAAAGGCCGACCAGGCAGCTAAGGAAGCTGCGATTAGTAATCTAACCCCGGAGAACATACTAGAGCCGCAGGACATTAAAGCATGGTTAAGAGGAAAAGTCAGCTCAGATTGGAAAGACACGTGGAAGTCCGAGTCGACCAATGATAAGCTAAGAGCCATCAAGGACACTACCAAGCAATGGAGCACTTCCTGCCGAAAGAATAGAAGAGAAGAGGTGGTACTGACCCGCATGAGGATAGGACACACCAACCTAACGCACGCATATCTAATAAATAAGGAACCGCCACCGATCTGCCAAAGATGTAAAACCAAAATCACAGTGAAGCATGTCGTAGAGGATTGCCCGGCCTACGATACCTATTTTAATTCCGAGAATCTAACAAGAAGATTGAACCTATCCCTTGGAAACGACCCTACGAATGCAGCGAAAATTCTTTCCATTCTAAAAAAAAGCAACTTATACGATAAAATTTAATTCCTATGTATAGAGCATGTGTATATATGTATGTGGGTGCGTATGTATGTATGTGAGTGAATATATATACAATGTATTGTAATAATATACAAATAGTATAAAAATATGTAATATTTAGTAAAATAAATTTGTGAGAAAAAACAAATAAATATAATAAAATAATAAAAAAATAATAATAAAAAATAATAAAAAAAAATAAAATAAAAAAAAAAAAAAAAATAAATATATAAAATAAAACAAAGACGCACCAACAATTATATTATAATTATACATAGAAGTAACTAAGAATATTATTTAGGGCGTAATAACCTTGGCAGTTGATCGCCCCATATCCTGATCCTAATCCTAATCCTATAGCCCAAATTATATTAATCAGTGTATCTTTTAAAAACAATTAAATATTTATATGAATAATTAAAGAAATTAAATGAGGATAGGTTTTAAAAATTCACAAATGTAAAAATTTTTTATAAATGAAAGTGCCGTAAAGCTCGCTGGTTCAAAATAATTAAGGATTTGTAAGTATATTAAATTTATAAAGCCTTATTTAGTAGCAATCCTTGTACCTTTTATAATTAATTAAACAATATTATAATTAATTAAAGATATGAAATCAGGATAGGTTTTAAAAATATGCAAATATAAAAAGGTTAGCGCCGAAAAGCCCGCTGATGCAAAATTATTCAGGATTTCAATTTATATTATTATATTTATACTGCCCAATTTTCTAGTAATCAGGTTATCTTTTATAAACAAATAAATAATTAAAGAAACCTATGAATCCGAATCCGAATCTATTCGGATTCACACCTATGAATCCAAATCATTTCGGATTCACAACTATGAATATGAATCCATTTGGTTTTACACTTGGATTCACTGAAAAATTCAATTCAAAAGATCAATATAAATAAATGTCTGTCTGTCTGTACCTCGCTACAGGTCGAGTTTTGGATTTTAGCGAATTTCTGAAGAAAAATGACGGTTCGAAAAGTTTTATATCAAAATCCGTTTCAGAACATTCTAAAGCAAACCCTAAAGTTTAACATTCATATATATATATATATATATATATATATATATATATATATATATATGAAAACTCATGGAACATGTTTTTGCATCCCGCAATAGATTAAAGCATTTAACCACAGAGACTTAATTATTTTTTTATTTTATTGTCACAGATGTTCTTGGGAAGACTATTTATCTTATTATACTGACGTAAACTACTTTCTTTCTTACGTCCGGCAGTTGTTTTTGTACCTATGTAACTTAATTTAGGTATATGTTTGTAACACCGTCCGTAGTGTCAATAAGTGAACGAATCTCACCCAATAATGAAATACAGGTAACTATTAAATTATTCCAGTTTCACACACCACTGAGTTGATCTTATATAAATAAATTTGTAACTAGAAAAATACTGAATAAATTGAGAGCTTTCCATTGAATGGATAACGATTTTCGTGCAATGAAAATTGAAAGTTATTATAAGTAGGGAGGAATTGCCGGTTCTGGTCCCACAATTTGCGGAGCCAAATTGGACTTTGGACCCTGGGCTTGCCCAGCCTTAAACACCACGTGGTCGGGGGGCCAAACCAACCTTAACCACCACGTGGTCTTAATCCCTAATCCCCTAATTAATCCCTAATCCCCTAATTAATCCTTAATCCCTAAAATATATTATTTTGAATCTTTTTCTACCCTTTTTACGTCTATAATACCGTAACCACCTAAATTTTTGGACACGTGACTATTAGGCCACGCCCCTTTTGGCTTCTGATATACGTTACCCACCGGTCATGTGACCGCCGCCATATTGTTTTCTGCTACTCTAAGCCTGGTTTATGGCTTCTAGAAAATACTTACCGGTTGCTAAGGAATTGCCGGTTCTGGTCCCACAATTTGCGGAGCCAAATTGGACTTTGGACCCTGGGCTTGCCCAGCCTTAAACACCACGTGGTCGGGGGGCCAAACCAACCTTAACCACCACGTGGTCTTAATCCCTAATCCCCTAATTAATCCCTAATCCCCTAATTAATCCTTAATCCCTAAAATATATTATTTTGAATCTTTTTCTACCCTTTTTACGTCTATAATACCGT
Organism: Aelia acuminata; assembly: GCA_911387785.2. NCBI lineage: Eukaryota > Metazoa > Arthropoda > Insecta > Hemiptera > Pentatomidae > Aelia > Aelia acuminata. The sequence goes on along the minus strand of OU426980.1, from coordinate 88,724,229 downwards.
AACCACCTAAATTTTTGGACACGTGACTATTAGGCCACGCCCCTTTTGGCTTCTGATATACGTTACCCACCGGTCATGTGACCGCCGCCATATTGTTTTCTGCTACTCTAAGCCTGGTTTATGGTCACGTGATCAGTCACGTGACCGCTGCCATTTTATTTTTTACATATTATCACATTTTTACATATCACGTGACCACCACCCTTTTGTTTTCTACTACTCTAGGCTTCGTTTATGATCACGTAACCACCATCATATTGTTTTCTTCTTCTCTAGGCTCCGTTTATGGTCACGTGATCTGTCACGTGACCGCCGCCATATTGTTTGCTGCTATGTAAGAGGCTGAGTCTACCCGGCCGCCATCTTGTACTTCAATACTATAGGCTTTATTTATAGTCACGTGACCGTCGCCATATTGTTTTCTGCTACTCTTAAGCGTGGTTTATGGTCACGTGACCGCGGGGATTTTTATTTTTTACTATGTAAGAGGCTGAGTCTAACCGGCCGCCATATTGTTTTCCAATACTCTAGGCTTCGTTTATGGTCACGTGATCTTGCTTATATAACCTTCCTTTTTACTTACCCTCTTATAACCTCTCTTGAAACCTTTATGATGCTCACATCTATAAACGGGTTTGATCATGTTGTGCCCAAGTTTCATCATGTCCAGTTTATATGGACTTTGATCCGATAATCCGCTAAGGATAAACAAGGATAAACAATAAGGATAAACAATGTACAAAATAGCTCTTAATGTACTTCGAACTTTTATCATTATCTCCATGTGAAGAAAACAGATTTGGTCATGTTCGATTTATATGGAGTTTGATCCGTTAATCCTATAAGGATAAAATCATCTACTTTGACCTCTTAATCTTTTTTTTTCTAATACTATACCTTCAGTTTTTTAACAGGTTTGATCATGTTGCGCAAAGTTGTCTTCCTGTCCAGTTTATATGGACTTTAATCCTATAAGGATAAACAATGTACTAAACACCTCTTAATGTATTCTTTTCGTTGTTTTAATATTTTCGAAAGTTATTATTTTATTTTAATCTTTATTTTTAACATTTTTATTTTAAACACATAAATATTTTTTTACCTGTTGTAAAACAAACAAATAAATAAAAGTTAGATTTATTTTCGAATCAAATATTCCTTGAGGCTCTATAGAATTTTGAAATTCGTATTATTTTCTTTTATCATGTCATTAAGTAAGTGTCATTACTGCGACATGCCTTTTAGCAGAGGCGATAATAGGATCCGTCATGAAAATTCCTGTCGGAATACTCAGCAACGATGCACATGTTTTACCTGCGGTACGATTTTTCATTCTCAAATGGAATGTACGTTCTTGTCAATTAGGATTACCTGTAGTCATAGCAAAGAGAGCCCGAACCGATGCTGCTAGGAGGTATCTCTATGAAGTGGAAAACTTCCCACGGGGGTATTCTGAAAACGTTTTTTCTTCCGTATAATCTTTAAGCAAGCGGTATAAAGTTTCCGTTTGGGAATTCAGGAATTCAACTGCGTCTGTATTTTCAGTGGATCGAAGAAAAAAGGGGCGGTTGCTTCATGTACGCCGTATTATCACGATTAATTGATGACGATGGACAAAGAGTGAGCAAATATATATAAAAATCATGAGCATAGCTACGACTTTAGTTGCATTTCTTTTCCCACGAGTGCAATCAATAATTCCAGAGCCTTGGTACTTTTATTGCTTTCTTTGGTGATTTACAACTGTCATTATTCAAGTAAAAATAACGTATAGACGTATAGTATCAACATATTTCTTACTTCATCATTCTTATTTTATTTTCATATTTCTGTTGTCATTTTATATGATTTTAAACATTCTTAGGATATATTCTGCTGCTATTTGTTCATTTTTTTTTCTACTTTTATAACAAATGACGACGTTTATAACAACTAAACATATAATTTCTTACTTCTTCATTCCGGTAATTTTTTTAATTTCATCTTTTTTAATATAATTTTAACGATTTTCGTTAAAATTCTCAAGCATTTTCTTTATTATTTACCAATTTAACAACGTTTATGACAAATTTCATGACAATTTCTTTCTTTCTTCCTTCTTCATTCCAATATTTTTTTTTTAAATTCCATATCTGCTATTAAGATTTCATCTTTTTTAATATAATTTTAACGATTTTCATTTAAATTCTCATGCATTTTCTTTATTATTTACCAATTTAACAACGTTTATGACAAATTTCATGACAATTTCTTTCTTTCTTCCTTCTTCATCCCGGTATTTTTTTAAAATTTCATATCTGCTATTAAGATTTCATATCATTTTGTAAGGTTTTTATGTAATTTGATAAGATTTCAACCATTTCTGTACAAATTATCACACATTTTCTACATTTTTACAACTTTTATAACAATTAGACATATAATTTCTTTACTTCTTACTTCTGCGTACCGTTATGTTTCTTCTCATTTCGCATTTTTCCAATAATTGTGTTATATTATAACAATTTTCGTTCAAATTCTAACGCATTTTTTCAACATTTTTACTTCTTCATTCCGGTAATTTTTTTAAATTTCATCTTTTTTAATAAAATTTTAACGATTTTCGTTTAAATTCTCATGCATTTTTTAAATTTCATCTTTTTTAATAAAATTTAAACGATTTTCGTTTAAATTCTCATGCATTTATTTTATTATTTACGAATTTAACAACGTTTATGACAAATTTCATGACAATTTCTTTCTTTCTTCCTTCTTCATTCCGGTATTTTTTTAAAATTTCATATCTGCTCTTAAGATTTCATATAATTTTGTAAGGTTTTTATGTAATTTGATAAGACTTCAACCATTTCTTCACTTCTTACTTCTGCTTACCGTTATGTTTCTTTTAATTTCGTATTTTCCAGTCATTTTGTTAGATCTTTCTAAAATTCCATATCTGCTATTAGGATTTCATATCAATTTGTAAGGTTTTTATGTAATTTGATAAGATTTCAACCATTTCTGTACAAAATTATCACACATTTTCTACATTTTTACAACCTTTATAACAATTAGACATATAATTTCTTTACTTCTTACTTCTGCGTACCGTTATGTTTCTTTTAATTTCGCATAATAATAATTGTGTTAGATTATAACAATTTTCGTTCAAATTCTAACGCATTTTTTCAACATTTGTACTTCTTCATTCCGGTAATTTTTTAAATTTCATCTTTTTTAATAAAATTTTAACGATTTTCGTTTAAATTCTCATGCATTTTATTTATTATTTACCAATTTAATAACGTTTATGACAAATTTCATGACAATTTCTTTCTTTCTTCCTTCTTCATCCCGGTATTTTTTTAAAATTTCATATCTGCTATTAAGATTTCATATCATTTTGTAAGGTTTTTATGTAATTTGATAAGATTTCAACCATTTCTGTACAAATTATCACACATTTTCTACATTTTTACAACTTTTATAACAATTAGACATATAATTTCTTTACTTCTTACTTCTGCGTACCGTTATGTTTCTTCTCATTTCGCATTTTTCCAATAATTGTGTTATATTATAACAATTTTCGTTCAAATTCTAACGCATTTTTTCAACATTTTTACTTCTTCATTCCGGTAATTTTTTTAAATTTCATCTTTTTTAATAAAATTTTAACGATTTTCGTTTAAATTCTCATGCATTTTTTAAATTTCATCTTTTTTAATAAAATTTAAACGATTTTCGTTTAAATTCTCATGCATTTTCTTTATTATTTACGAATTTAACAACGTTTATGACAAATTTCATGACAATTTCTTTCTTTCTTCCTTCTTCATTCCGGTATTTTTTTAAAATTTCATATCTGCTCTTAAGATTTCATATAATTTTGTAAGGTTTTTATGTAATTTGATAAGACTTCAACCATTTCTTCACTTCTTACTTCTGCTTACCGTTATGTTTCTTTTAATTTCGTATTTTCCAGTCATTTTGTTAGATCTTTCTAAAATTCCATATCTGCTATTAAGATTTCATATCAATTTGTAAGGTTTTTATGTAATTTGATAAGATTTCAACCATTTCTGTACAAAATTATCACACATTTTCTACATTTTTACAACCTTTATAACAATTAGACATATAATTTCTTTACTTCTTACTTCTGCGTACCGTTATGTTTCTTTTAATTTCGCATAATAATAATTGTGTTAGATTATAACAATTTTCGTTCAAATTCTAACGCATTTTTTCAACATTTGTACTTCTTCATTCCGGTAATTTTTTAAATTTCATCTTTTTTAATAAAATTTTAACGATTTTCGTTTAAATTCTCATGCATTTTATTTATTATTTACCAATTTAATAACGTTTATGACAAATTTCATGACAATTTCTTTCTTTCTTCCTTCTTCATTCCGGTATTTTTTTAAAGTTTCATAACTGATATTAAGATTTCATATCAATTTGTAAGGTTTTTATGTAATTTGATAAGATTTCAACCATTTCTGTACAAAATTATCACACATTTTCTACATTTTTACAACTTTTATAACAATTAGACATATAATTTCTTTACTTCTTACTTCTGCGTACCGTTATGTTTCTTTTAATTTCGCATTTTCCCAGTCATTTTGTTAGATTTTAACAATTTTTGTTCCAATTCTAATGCATTTTTTCAACATTTTTACAGCTTTTATATAAATTTAACAATGTTTATAACAAACGATCATATATTTTCTTACTTCTTCGATCCAATATTTTTCTTGGTTTACATATCTTTTCTTATAATTTTATAAGATTTTAACAAATTTCGTACAAATTCTAATGCATTTTCAACATTTTTACAGTTTTTTATATAAATTTAACATAGTTTATAACAAACGATCATATATTTTCTTACTTCTTCGATCCAATATTTTTCTTGGTTTACATATCTTTTCTTATAATTTTATAAGATTTTAACAAATTTCGTACAAGTTCTAATGCATTTTCAACATTTTTACAGCTTTTATATAAATTTAACAAAGTTTATAACAAACGATCATATATTTTCTTACTTCTTCGATCCATAATTTTTCTTGGTTTACATATCTTTTCTTATAATTTTATTAGATTTTAACAAATTTCGTACAAATTCTAATGCATTTTTTCAACATTTTTACAGCTTTTATATAAATTTAACAAAGTTTATAACAAACGATCATATATTTTCTTACTTCTTCGATCCAATATTTTTCTTGGTTTACATATCTTATCTTATAATTTTATAAGATTTTAACAAATTTTTTACAAATTCTAATGCATTTTCAACATTTTTACAGTTTTTTTATATAAATTTAACATAGTTTATAACAAACGATCATATATTTTCTTACTTCTTCGATCCAATATTTTTCTTGGTTTACATATCTTTTCTTATAATTTTATTAGATTTTAACAATTTTCGTACAAATTCTATTGCATTTTCAACATTTTTACAGCTTTTATATAAATTTAACAAAGTTTATAACAAACGATCATATATTTTCTTACTTCTTCGATCCATAATTTTTCTTGGTTTACATATCTTTTCTTATAATTTTATTAGATTTTAACAATTTTCGTACAAATTCTAATGCATTTTCAACACTTTTACAGCTTTTATATAAATTATATAAACACTCGTATCGTTACAATATACGTATAGAGGGTCAAAACATGCAGGTTTTGACAGGAAGGAATTTGTTCACGCCTGCGCACGACCTGATCGGACCAGTTTGCAGTAGTGGGGAGCTCGGAGAGTGGTGGGGAGAGTAGCAGCCAATCAGCTTCGAGGATTCTCATCGAGTCGGTGACGTTTATACCCCCTCCACTCTCATTATAGCTTCAGCTTTCACAGAGGACTCCTTGAAATCACGATCTAGATTATTTTACTTATATCAGTTATTTTTGTTCTTAGTTATTTATTTTTTTGAAGAATTTGATAAGTTTATTTTTTTTTTAAATTGTATTTGAGTTTGTTTTGTAAATTATATTTGAGTTAGTGTTCTTCGTATTTTCAAAAGCAGGTTAATTTTTGTTTAATTTGTATATATAAATTATAGTTATTCATTTATTTAGTTGTTTAAGTTTCATACATTTATTTTTTTATTTATCAAGAAGGAATTTTTGTGTTTAATTTTTTGAAGTGCTACTTTTCGTTTATATTGAAGTAAATTTTAGTTTAATTAAAGTTCTTTTTATAGTGTTTTATGTTCTTAATCTTAATCTTAACTCAGATTTATACTTTTAGGCATGAAATTTCAACAGTTGTTTTCAATGTTGTTCAAGTGATAGTGGTGCTTTGATAACACATTTAGCACTCATCTTTATAAATTAATTCTAATTTTCTTAGTAATTTTTGACTAGGTAATATTGATACCTTTACTAATTTACAGTCAAGGATAACATGGATCCTCATAATGATTATATGCACCGGTTTTTGGGCAATCTTATTAGTAACCACAATCTGCTGGAACTACAGCAAATTAATAATTATTTAACAAGTTTTCTAACATCATTTCAACCAAATGGTGAGTATTACTTTGTTTTATCAATATTTTTATTGTTACGAGTTGTTATAAATTTTGAATGGTATATACTCGTACATATATATCAATGGTGTATACATATAAACATACTTATTAATAATAATTTTACAATCATATTAATTTATTTTATACATGTTCTTTATTCCTTCATAATTAATGTATGTATATGGATATTCAATGATAACTATAATTAGCTATCAATTTATTATTCAGTCAATTGATAAGATATTACAAAGATGCTTTCTTCGTGGTTTCATATATTCTATCTCGTGGTTTCATCTAATCTACATCAAACTCTCTTAGATTTTATTTAAAAATTTAAAGGTTTTAGGGAAAAAGAGATATATAATGATGCTAACCTCATCTGTGATCTATCTTATTTCTATGATATATCAGTTGTGTTTAATTTATACATTTTCCAGCATAGCCTAGTTTTCAATATTAGCCGAACGAACTGCCTTGGCATTTACAGATCTGCGTCCTATCTTTATAGGCCAAGGGTTTGATACATGTTATTTTTTATTTTTTTTTATAAAATATAGTGCCTGACATAAAATAATATTATATCCCATAAATTGAATTTTTTTATATAGATTTTTATTCTTTGTTGGGTGTAATTAGTTAAAATGACAAACATTCCTAATAACTGTGTTTATTTTTTTAACAGATGAGGAAATCAATGACCAGAGGATGCATAACTGCCAGGATTACATCGATGCCTATTATTCTGATCGTGCTATAGTCAATTACCAGCAGGAAGTTAACTCTCATTTATATGAAGTGATCGACCTGACTCTGGATGAGGATACTCAGTAATTACATACCTGTCTAAAAAAAAAGAATGTATATAATATTATGTAATATATATTATATGTAATTATATATTATAAGCAATATTATATATATATATATATATATATATATATATATATATATATATAATATTATGTATCTTTAATGTCTTAAATAAAGATATTATTTTAGTCTATTCTATTCTGATTTATTTATGAACTCTTGTAAAAAGCTTGTTTAGGAACAGATCAAATAAACTTAATATATATTAAATATTTATTAAATATAATATCGATTAAAGAATTTAATGTAATGTTTCACTGGAAAGGCTTTGTAAAATTCTAATTATTAGTAAATAGTAACCAATCTCAGCTATAACGGTCAAGAGACCGAGCCGTAATTATGTTCACAAAACAACCTGTTTTAAAAAGGATGTATATAATATTATAAATAAAGACATTATTTTAATCTATTCTATTCTGATTTATTTATCAAATTAGGTGGCTAAGGTATAGTAGTACTTTAAAGTGTCTAATGGTTAAAGTATAACAAGCTCCACCCTACTTAAGGAGTAGAGGGAAGCACAAAGAAAACAGGATTAAGAAGAGGTAAACATTGGAGAGTTGTAAGAATTTGGCCCAATCAGAATTTAATTTGTTTTATAGGAATATTGTTATTTTCGGAAATCCCCAAGAGTATCTTAACTTTAATATTCATGTAAATAAGCAAAGGATAGTAGCTCAATTGAGGATGGCGGGTAAGAAGTATACACGGTTATTAATAAACAACATGCATAGAACTTTCAATAGTGATCAAGATTGTAAATATTGTGAAACCAGTTGTAGCGATGAAATCTCACATTTTTTATTAAATTGTTCAGCCTTTCATGATATGAGACAAACCTTTTTGAAAAAGTATATCCAACCAAATAATACAAAAGAATGGAATCTCCAGAATCTTTTGTTAATTAAAAATGAAAGTCAAATTAACAATATTTATTTATTTGTACTTAAATCACTTAGGAAAGAACGACAATAGAAAATAAAAATATTTAATACTCCATAATACTTAATTGCAGCTTATTAATAATATTTTGTAAGAATTGTATTTATTTTATTTTTTACGAGTTTTATTTTGTTATCTAAACATAATTTTATTCTATCAACAAAGAATTTTTATGTTTTATTTTCGCTATTTGTAAATATTCTGTACGTGATTTAATTTTAACATTTTTCTTTACAAACATATTGTACTATCTGTCTATCATTGTTATATTAATATTACTACTTTTCTTTTTATGTTATATTTTAGGATTTTATTTTATTATTTTTTTATTTAATTTTTTTTTCTTTCTTTTTTTCGTTTGTTTTGTATGACCATTTTATTTTATTTTTTGTATATGGAGCCAGACCTCCTGTAATTGTAATTATTACAAAATACAGTATTTTATTCATTCATTCATTCATTCAAATAAAGACATTATTTTAATCTATTCTATTCTGATTTATTTATCAAATTAGGTGGCTAAGGTATAGTAGTACTTTAAAGTGTCTAATGGTTAAAGTATAACAAGCTCCACCCTACTTAAGGAGTAGAGGGAAGCACAAAGAAAACAGGATTAAGAAGAGGTAAACATTGGAGAGTTGTAAGAATAACGTAACCTTACATCTTCCTATTAAAAAAGTAACAAACTGTTGGGATGCAGGTACTGTAAGACTAAAGAAATATCTTAAACAAAAAATAAAATTTTTCTTTTAAAAGAAAATTACAAAAATAAATAAATGGCCTGTTTATATATAAAAAATAAAATAATTTCTTCTTTAATTTTCTGTTTTGATTAATATACAGCGAATAAAATCGATAGTTTTCGGTATTGGGGGAAATGAAAATCTTCGAAATAATGCTTCAAGTACCAAAATTCATGAAATTCGATGAAAATACAGTAAATTTCGACCTGAAATTGATAAAAATCTTATAAAATGATGATAGAAATATGAAACAAAAAGAAAAATATCGGAATGAAGAAGTACGAAAGAGAGTATTATTAAATGTGGTTGTGTGTGTTTTGAAGGTTTTTATATTTTTGTTATAATTTTAACGATTTTAGAATAAAATCTGCTGCATTTTCATAGTTTCATGATAACCTTCAAAACACACAACCGCATTTAATAATACTCTCTTTCGTACTTCTTCATTCCGATATTTTTCTTTTTGTTTCATATTTCTATCATCATTTTATAAGATTTTTATCAATTTCAGGTCGAAATTTACAGTATTTTCATCGAATTTCATGAATTTTGGTACTTGAAGCATTATTTCGAAGATTTTCATTTCCCCCAATACCGAAAACTATCGATTTTATTCGCTGTATATTAATCAAAACAGAAAATTAAAGAAGAAATTATTTTATTTTTTATATATAAACAGGCCATTTATTTATTTTTGTAATTTTCTTTTAAAAGAAAAATTTTATTTTTTGTTTAAGATATTTCTTTAGTCTTACAGTACCTGCATCCCAACAGTTTGTTACTTTTTTAATAGGAAGATGTAAGGTTACGTTATTCTTACAACTCTCCAATGTTTACCTCTTCTTAATCCTGTTTTCTTTGTGCTTCCCTCTACTCCTTAAGTAGGGTGGAGCTTGTTATACTTTAACCATTAGACACTTTAAAGTACTACTATACCTTAGCCACCTAATTTGATAAATAAATCAGAATAGAATAGATTAAAATAATGTCTTTATTTATAATATTATATACATCCTTTTTAAAACAGGTTGTTTTGTGAACATAATTACGGCTCGGTCTCTTGACCGTTATAGCTGAGATTGGTTACTATTTACTAATAATTAGAATTTTACAAAGCCTTTCCAGTGAAACATTACATTAAATTCTTTAATCGATATTATATTTAATAAATATTTAATATATATTAAGTTTATTTGATCTGTTCCTAAACAAGCTTTTTACAAGAGTTCATAAATAAATCAGAATAGAATAGACTAAAATAATATCTTTATTTAAGACATTAAAGATACATAATATTATATATATATATATATATATATATATATATATATATATAATATTGCTTATAATATATAATTACATATAATATATATTACATAATATTATATACATTCTTTTTTTTTAGACAGGTATGTAATTACTGAGTATCCTCATCCAGAGTCAGGTCGATCACTTCATATAAATGAGAGTTAACTTCCTGCTGGTAATTGACTATAGCACGATCAGAATAATAGGCATCGATGTAATCCTGGCAGTTATGCATCCTCTGGTCATTGATTTCCTCATCTGTTAAAAAAATAAACACAGTTATTAGGAATGTTTGTCATTTTAACTAATTACACCCAACAAAGAATAAAAATCTATATAAAAAAATTCAATTTATGGGATATAATATTATTTTATGTCAGGCACTATATTTTATAAAAAAAAATAAAAAATAACATGTATCAAACCCTTGGCCTATAAAGATAGGACGCAGATCTGTAAATGCCAAGGCAGTTCGTTCGGCTAATATTGAAAACTAGGCTATGCTGGAAAATGTATAAATTAAACACAACTGATATATCATAGAAATAAGATAGATCACAGATGAGGTTAGCATCATTATATATCTCTTTTTCCCTAAAACCTTTAAATTTTTAAATAAAATCTAAGAGAGTTTGATGTAGATTAGATGAAACCACGAGATAGAATATATGAAACCACGAAGAAAGCATCTTTGTAATATCTTATCAATTGACTGAATAATAAATTGATAGCTAATTATAGTTATCATTGAATATCCATATACATACATTAATTATGAAGGAATAAAGAACATGTATAAAATAAATTAATATGATTGTAAAATTATTATTAATAAGTATGTTTATATGTATACACCATTGATATATATGTACGAGTATATACCATTCAAAATTTATAACAACTCGTAACAATAAAAATATTGATAAAACAAAGTAATACTCACCATTTGGTTGAAATGATGTTAGAAAACTTGTTAAATAATTATTAATTTGCTGTAGTTCCAGCAGATTGTGGTTACTAATAAGATTGCCCAAAAACCGGTGCATATAATCATTATGAGGATCCATGTTATCCTTGACTGTAAATTAGTAAAGGTATCAATATTACCTAGTCAAAAATTACTAAGAAAATTAGAATTAATTTATAAAGATGAGTGCTAAATGTGTTATCAAAGCACCACTATCACTTGAACAACATTGAAAACAACTGTTGAAATTTCATGCCTAAAAGTATAAATCTGAGTTAAGATTAAGATTAAGAACATAAAACACTATAAAAAGAACTTTAATTAAACTAAAATTTACTTCAATATAAACGAAAAGTAGCACTTCAAAAAATTAAACACAAAAATTCCTTCTTGATAAATAAAAAAATAAATGTATGAAACTTAAACAACTAAATAAATGAATAACTATAATTTATATATACAAATTAAACAAAAATTAACCTGCTTTTGAAAATACGAAGAACACTAACTCAAATATAATTTACAAAACAAACTCAAATACAATTTAAAAAAAAAATAAACTTATCAAATTCTTCAAAAAAATAAATAACTAAGAACAAAAATAACTGATATAAGTAAAATAATCTAGATCGTGATTTCAAGGAGTCCTCTGTGAAAGCTGAAGCTATAATGAGAGTGGAGGGGGTATAAACGTCACCGACTCGATGAGAATCCTCGAAGCTGATTGGCTGCTACTCTCCCCACCACTCTCCGAGCTCCCCACTACTGCAAACTGGTCCGATCAGGTCGTGCGCAGGCGTGAACAAATTCCTTCCTGTCAAAACCTGCATGTTTTGACCCTCTATACGTATATTGTAACGATACGAGTGTTTATATAATTTATATAAAAGCTGTAAAAGTGTTGAAAATGCATTAGAATTTGTACGAAAATTGTTAAAATCTAATAAAATTATAAGAAAAGATATGTAAACCAAGAAAAATTATGGATCGAAGAAGTAAGAAAATATATGATCGTTTGTTATAAACTTTGTTAAATTTATATAAAAGCTGTAAAAATGTTGAAAATGCAATAGAATTTGTACGAAAATTGTTAAAATCTAATAAAATTATAAGAAAAGATATGTAAACCAAGAAAAATATTGGATCGAAGAAGTAAGAAAATATATGATCGTTTGTTATAAACTATGTTAAATTTATATAAAAAAACTGTAAAAATGTTGAAAATGCATTAGAATTTGTAAAAAATTTGTTAAAATCTTATAAAATTATAAGATAAGATATGTAAACCAAGAAAAATATTGGATCGAAGAAGTAAGAAAATATATGATCGTTTGTTATAAACTTTGTTAAATTTATATAAAAGCTGTAAAAATGTTGAAAAAATGCATTAGAATTTGTACGAAATTTGTTAAAATCTAATAAAATTATAAGAAAAGATATGTAAACCAAGAAAAATTATGGATCGAAGAAGTAAGAAAATATATGATCGTTTGTTATAAACTTTGTTAAATTTATATAAAAGCTGTAAAAATGTTGAAAATGCATTAGAATTTGTACGAAATTTGTTAAAATCTTATAAAATTATAAGAAAAGATATGTAAACCAAGAAAAATATTGGATCGAAGAAGTAAGAAAATATATGATCGTTTGTTATAAACTATGTTAAATTTATATAAAAAAACTGTAAAAATGTTGAAAATGCATTAGAATTTGTAAAAAATTTGTTAAAATCTTATAAAATTATAAGATAAGATATGTAAACCAAGAAAAATATTGGATCGAAGAAGTAAGAAAATATATGATCGTTTGTTATAAACTTTGTTAAATTTATATAAAAGCTGTAAAAATGTTGAAAAAATGCATTAGAATTTGTACGAAAATTGTTAAAATCTTATAAAATTATAAGAAAAGATATGTAAACCAAGAAAAATTATTTTTCGAAGAAGTAAGAAAATATATGATCGTTTGTTATAAACTTTGTTAAATTTATATAAAAGCTGTAAAAATGTTGAAAATGCATTAGAATTTGTACGAAATTTGTTAAAATCTTATAAAATTATAAGAAAAGATATGTAAACCAAGAAAAATATTGGATCGAAGAAGTAAGAAAATATATGATCGTTTGTTATAAACTATGTTAAATTTATATAAAAAACTGTAAAAATGTTGAAAATGCATTAGAATTTGTACGAAATTTGTTAAAATCTTATAAAATTATAAGAAAAGATATGTAAACCAAGAAAAATATTGGATCGAAGAAGTAAGAAAATATATGATCGTTTGTTATAAACATTGTTAAATTTATATAAAAGCTGTAAAAATGTTGAAAAAATGCATTAGAATTGGAACAAAAATTGTTAAAATCTAACAAAATGACTGGGAAAATGCGAAATTAAAAGAAACATAACGGTACGCAGAAGTAAGAAGTAAAGAAATTATATGTCTAATTGTTATAAAAGTTGTAAAAATGTAGAAAATGTGTGATAATTTTGTACAGAAATGGTTGAAATCTTATCAAATTACATAAAAACCTTACAAATTGATATGAAATCTTAATATCAGTTATAAAACTTTAAAAAAATACCGGAATGAAGAAGGAAGAAAGAAAGAAATTGTCATGAAATTTGTCATAAACGTTATTAAATTGGTAAATAATAAATAAAATGCATGAGAATTTAAACGAAAATCGTTAAAATTTTATTAAAAAAGATGAAATTTAAAAAATTACCGGAATGAAGAAGTACAAATGTTGAAAAAATGCGTTAGAATTTGAACGAAAATTGTTATAATCTAACACAATTATTATTATGCGAAATTAAAAGAAACATAACGGTACGCAGAAGTAAGAAGTAAAGAAATTATATGTCTAATTGTTATAAAGGTTGTAAAAATGTAGAAAATGTGTGATAATTTTGTACAGAAATGGTTGAAATCTTATCAAATTACATAAAAACCTTACAAATTGATATGAAATCTTAATAGCAGATATGGAATTTTAGAAAGATCTAACAAAATGACTGGAAAATACGAAATTAAAAGAAACATAACGGTAAGCAGAAGTAAGAAGTGAAGAAATGGTTGAAGTCTTATCAAATTACATAAAAACCTTACAAAATTATATGAAATCTTAAGAGCAGATATGAAATTTTAAAAAAATACCGGAATGAAGAAGGAAGAAAGAAAGAAATTGTCATGAAATTTGTCATAAACGTTGTTAAATTCGTAAATAATAAAGAAAATGCATGAGAATTTAAACGAAAATCGTTTAAATTTTATTAAAAAAGATGAAATTTAAAAAATGCATGAGTATTTAAACGAAAATCGTTAAAATTTTATTAAAAAAGATGAAATTTAAAAAAATTACCGGAATGAAGAAGTAAAAATGTTGAAAAAATGCGTTAGAATTTGAACGAAAATTGTTATAATATAACACAATTATTGGAAAAATGCGAAATGAGAAGAAACATAACGGTACGCAGAATTAAGAAGTAAAGAAATTATATGTCTAATTGTTATAAAAGTTGTAAAAATGTAGAAAATGTGTGATAATTTGTACAGAAATGGTTGAAATCTTATCAAATTACATAAAAACCTTACAAAATGATATGAAATCTTAATAGCAGATATGAAATTTTAAAAAAATACCGGGATGAAGAAGGAAGAAAGAAAGAAATTGTCATGAAATTTGTCATAAACGTTGTTAAATTGGTAAATAATAAAGAAAATGCATGAGAATTTAAATGAAAATCGTTAAAATTATATTAAAAAAGATGAAATCTTAATAGCAGATATGGAATTTAAAAAAAAAATATTGGAATGAAGAAGGAAGAAAGAAAGAAATTGTCATGAAATTTGTCATAAACGTTGTTAAATTGGTAAATAATAAAGAAAATGCTTGAGAATTTTAACGAAAATCGTTAAAATTATATTAAAAAAGATGAAATTAAAAAAATTACCGGAATGAAGAAGTAAGAAATTATATGTTTAGTTGTTATAAACGTCGTCATTTGTTATAAAAGTAGAAAAAAAAATGAACAAATAGCAGCAGAATATATCCTAAGAATGTTTAAAATCATATAAAATGACAACAGAAATATGAAAATAAAATAAGAATGATGAAGTAAGAAATATGTTGATACTATACGTCTATACGTTATTTTTACTTGAATAATGACAGTTGTAAATCACCAAAGAAAGCAATAAAAGTACCAAGGCTCTGGAATTATTGATTGCACTCGTGGGAAAAGAAATGCAACTAAAGTCGTAGCTATGCTCATGATTTTTATATATATTTGCTCACTCTTTGTCCATCGTCATCAATTAATCGTGATAATACGGCGTACATGAAGCAACCGCCCCTTTTTTCTTCGATCCACTGAAAATACAGACGCAGTTGAATTCCTGAATTCCCAAACGGAAACTTTATACCGCTTGCTTAAAGATTATACGGAAGAAAAAACGTTTTCAGAATACCCCCGTGGGAAGTTTTCCACTTCATAGAGATACCTCCTAGCAGCATCGGTTCGGGCTCTCTTTGCTATGACTACAGGTAATCCTAATTGACAAGAACGTACATTCCATTTGAGAATGAAAAATCGTACCGCAGGTAAAACATGTGCATCGTTGCTGAGTATTCCGACAGGAATTTTCATGACGGATCCTATTATCGCCTCTGCTAAAAGGCATGTCGCAGTAATGACACTTACTTAATGACATGATAAAAGAAAATAATACGAATTTCAAAATTCTATAGAGCCTCAAGGAATATTTGATTCGAAAATAAATCTAACTTTTATTTATTTGTTTGTTTTACAACAGGTAAAAAAATATTTATGTGTTTAAAATAAAAATGTTAAAAATAAAGATTAAAATAAAATAATAACTTTCGAAAATATTAAAACAACGAAAAGAATACATTAAGAGGTGTTTAGTACATTGTTTATCCTTATAGGATTAAAGTCCATATAAACTGGACAGGAAGACAACTTTGCGCAACATGATCAAACCTGTTAAAAAACTGAAGGTATAGTATTAGAAAAAAAAAGATTAAGAGGTCAAAGTAGATGATTTTATCCTTATAGGATTAACGGATCAAACTCCATATAAATCGAACATGACCAAATCTGTTTTCTTCACATGGAGATAATGATAAAAGTTCGAAGTACATTAAGAGCTATTTTGTACATTGTTTATCCTTATTGTTTATCCTTGTTTATCCTTAGCGGATTAACGGATCAAAGTCCATATAAACTGGACATGATGAAACTTGGGCACAACATGATCAAACCCGTTTATAGATGTGAGCATCATAAAGGTTTCAAGAGAGGTTATAAGAGGGTAAGTAAAAAGGAAGGTTATATAAGCAAGATCACGTGACCATAAACGAAGCCTAGAGTATTGGAAAACAATATGGCGGCCGGTTAGACTCAGCCTCTTACATAGTAAAAAATAAAAATCCCCGCGGTCACGTGACCATAAACCACGCTTAAGAGTAGCAGAAAACAATATGGCGACGGTCACGTGACTATAAATAAAGCCTATAGTATTGAAGTACAAGATGGCGGCCGGGTAGACTCAGCCTCTTACATAGCAGCAAACAATATGGCGGCGGTCACGTGACAGATCACGTGACCATAAACGGAGCCTAGAGAAGAAGAAAACAATATGATGGTGGTTACGTGATCATAAACGAAGCCTAGAGTAGTAGAAAACAAAAGGGTGGTGGTCACGTGATATGTAAAAATGTGATAATATGTAAAAAATAAAATGGCAGCGGTCACGTGACTGATCACGTGACCATAAACCAGGCTTAGAGTAGCAGAAAACAATATGGCGGCGGTCACATGACCGGTGGGTAACGTATATCAGAAGCCAAAAGGGGCGTGGCCTAATAGTCACGTGTCCAAAAATTTAGGTGGTTACGGTATTATAGACGTAAAAAGGGTAGAAAAAGATTCAAAATAATATATTTTAGGGATTAAGGATTAATTAGGGGATTAGGGATTAAGACCACGTGGTGGTTAAGGTTGGTTTGGCCCCCCGACCACGTGGTGTTTAAGGCTGGGCAAGCCCAGGGTCCAAAGTCCAATTTGGCTCCGCAAATTGTGGGACCAGAACCGGCAATTCCTTAGCAACCGGTAAGTATTTTCTAGAAACAATCGACAAGTTATTTTTCAACATTTTTCTTTTACATTGGGTTGTGATTTTGCCAAATTAGTGAAAATAATAAACCCTTGTGTAAAATTTGAAGGATTTTTTATCTACAGGATTCACGTGATATGAACTAGCCTAGCAGCGAACGAGTCGTGAGACCTTGACTTCACTGTTACCCCCGAGGCAATCTCCTCCTGCAACTCTCTCTAACTCTCCTCCACCACCAGTGGGTTGTTTCGTGTCTAGCTGCGACCGAGGCCAGTGCCAGTGACGCCACAGGTACCTCCGAGGTAACTTTACCGTATCGCCTATGATGGGCCTAGCAGCGAACGAGTTGTGAGGCCGTGATTTCACTGTTACCCCCGAGGCACTCTCCTCCTACATTCCTCTACCACCCGTGACGAGTCTTGTTGCGGTCGAGGCCAGTGCCCGTGACACCACAGGTACCTCCGAGGTGAAATTCCAATTTTGTCTGTGACAGGTCTAGATACGGCCGAGTCTTGCGCCCACGACGTTCTAGCTACCCTCGAGACGCTATCCCTCATCCTGAGATCCTATCATGCATGCTGTCGTCGCCTTCTGATTGGACGTCAAGCTGGTAACCTGCGCCCAGCAATCGTCAGCAACACCTCGACGACACAACCCGAAAGGACCGGCTGAAGAGGGCTTAAACTTTAATCCTACTTTTAATCATTAAAGGATGGATGCATTCTCGAGTCATTATCTACTGCGATAACGTTCATGTTTGTACAGATGATTTACCTGAGGTGAATGAGTGAACAGTTGTGCACTTGCTGCCTCCCAGACGCGTCAAATTGTGCGTTAGCTTAGTATAAACGGAACAGTTGTCAAGATGAGTTGCTCAGGAAGTGAACTGTTTCTAAGTGATTCCGAGGACAATTCTATTGATTCGGAGTGCGGCCCTTTGGGTAAATTGCGATTTTCGCTTAGATCGGCACTAAGTGGTCATTTTTTCAAGCCAGTAAATGACAATGCAGATGCTATTTCCCTAGAGATAGCCTCTCAAAAATCTATTAGAACATTTTGTTTAAAATGTGATGCGCATGTTTCCTCCAAAACAAAAGAAATTCAGGTGAGCATTTTGAACACTTCTAATTTAATACGCCATTTACAGCGACACCAATCCACCAATACCGTGGAAGAATTCAAAGCTAGTCTTTAATCAGCTAGGGAAGAATTCGTAACCTCGAACCCCCGTCGGGCTCGCGAAACTCGGTACCATGCATCCTCCTCTATCTCCCAACAATCAAGATTTGACTGTTTAATTGTTGATTTGGTGCTCCTTCAATCGGTGGATGATCTAACGTTCCACAAAATTTTTAATTTCCTAAACATAAGTAGCCGAGGGTTGATGGTTATGAGCAGGTGAACTTTAACGCGAAGGCTAGATACAAAATATTCTAAACACGCCGAGGACACAAGAGAAACATTTAAGTCTGTACCTTGGCTGTGCACAACAGCTGATATCTGGTCCTCGGGAAAGAGGAGTTTTATTGGCGTCACCGTACATTGGGTTGACGACAATAACGAAAGGAAATCAACAGCTCTAGCGTGCAGCCGATTCAAAGGTTCGCATACATACGATAGGATCGCAAACGCATTATATGGGATTAATTGTAAATTTGGATTGTCACCGGATAAATCGTGGCTACGGTCCGACGTATGGGACAATGGGAGCAACTTCCTAAAAGCTTTTGCAGTTTTTGGAGTTCATCTGAGGTCTACGAACATAAAAGACCATTTTGACGAAGAAATAGATAATCGTGGTGACGTTGATGACGAACTGTGGGTGTCGGTTGACGATGATGTTGTTACGGCATTACCTCTTCACCTAAGGTGTTGTGCCCACACCTTGGCATTATGTGCAAGCAATGACATTCAGAAAGCAATCAAATCAAATTCAGGCCTGTTGTCCCTACATCAGTTAGCAATCAAAAAGTGCAATATCCTGTGGCGTATTTCAAACAGGCCAAAAACCGCAGAAGTGCTTGAACAGATTATTGGTCGATCCCTCCCCAGACCCACCGAAACCCGTTGGAATAGCCTTTATGATTCGTTGAAGATGATTGTGGCTGTAAAATCCCACATGGAGGAAATTAATCTGAAGTTGCATATGACGTGTTCCTTTAACGATGAGGAATTCACCTATTTCCAAGAATTTGTAAAATGTTCAAAGCCAGTGGCCGAGGCAATAGATATATTGCTAGGGGATAAAGAAGCGTATTATGGGTCATTATTGCCGACAATTTTATTGCCGACAAACTGCAGAAATTGGCTACGTCTGATCTGTAATATTGCGGCCTGATTGCAACAGCTTACCTGAACAGTGTGAACCACTGCTTCGCCACGTACTTCGAATTGAACACGGTGAAAAGGAAAAATGCAGCTCTTTCTTATCCCAAATTTAAAAAAGTACGAGTATGTTGGCCTTGTGTCAATGATCGAGTTGAAGAGTTGTTAACCCATTTCAAGTGTCTTATATACGAATACTTGGCGAAAGACCCAGAGGAAAACGAGAATAGCGTGGAAACAGATCCACCCTTAGGAGACTTTTATGATTTTGGGGAAAACGAGAGCGACACTCCATCTCATCCTGACGACTTGATGAACAAGGCTGACAGTAGATATAAACGACGGGTTGTAGAACCATGGACCAAGGTCACGCCGTCTGCACGGCGAGGGGGGTGTGTACCTATGGCGGGAGGGGGTGACCTTGAGCGGTTGGTGGCACAATCCGGCAACGTCGCATGGAATGTGTGAGATGTGGCAACATCGCTTTGTTTACATTCGAGCTGTATCATGACCTTGAGAAACTAGACCTTGACTCAGCACTATCAGTGTCTATGTCTAGTCACACAGTGTGAGTCAGCACTACTGCTTCACACGTGCGCTTTGTTTACATTTTTACGCCACATCCATTGAGGAATTAAGGCGCGTGCGTATTTCGAGTTATTTTTGACTTTTTAGTTTTGGATAATACTTGGATTGGACAATAATGAGGTCTAACATATGGTTTTGAAGGTCGTTGATTTTGAATTTAATGTCGGATTAATGCTCCTCCATCAGTGTAAGTCAGCACTACTGCTTCACACGTGCGCTTTGTTTACATTACGGGTACGATCTCCCTGTGACGTCATCCTCTGAGTGGGTCGGGGCCTTGAGCGGTTGGTGGCAAAATTTATTTTTGACCCTTTGTTTACATTTTCAGTGGTGGCACAATTTATTTTTGACCCTTTGTTTACATTATGAGTACGATTTCCCTGTGACGTCATCCTCGATTTTCGTACAAATTCTAATGTATTTTCTATATTTTTACAACTTTTATATATAAATTTATTTAATAAAGTTTATAACAAATAACCATATATTTTCTTTTTATTCTAACTTCTTCGATCTGGCATTTTTCTTCGGATTTCATGTTTTTTTTATAATTTTATAAGATTTTGACAAATTTAGGATGAATTCGATTGCGTTTTTCTTAATTTTTTTACAATTTTTATAACAAATGAATATCGTTTATACCAAATGAACAACGTTTTGTAACTAATGAATGTATAATTTCTTTATTGTCAGTTCCAGTGCTTTTCTTATTATTTCACATATCTGTTATAATTTTTTTTATTTTAACGTTTTAGGTTAAAATCTGCTACATTCTAATCGTTTCATGATAATCTTCAATACACACATAAACCGGTTAAAATCTTACATAGAGTATAACACCAGTTTACAACAACGCAGTTTTTGGTAGAACTATGGAATCAATAAGAAAAAGAGTTGATATGCGTTTAATTACAGACCCTAAAAAGCTAGAAAAATTAATATCTATACCAAATTTTAAGGACCGTACAATTTATTCTGAGAATTTGGCTCTCGTTCATATGGAAAAGACTAAAATAAAATTTGATAAACCGATATACGTGGGAATGTCAATATTAGATATATCAAAAAAACGTTATGTATAAATATCATTATGACATAATGTAGGAAAAGTATGGACAAAATGTTAAGCTAATGTATATGGATACTGACACGTTTGTTTATTCTATATGTACTGAAGACCTCTACGAAGATATGGTAAGTATGAATGATTTCTTGATACTCCAGATTATCCTCCAAACCATAAATTATATAATGTTAAGAATAAGAAAGTAAGGGGTAAGCTTAAAGATGAGGCAAATGGTGAAATAATTCATAAATTTGTAGCCTTAAGGTCTAAAATGTATGCAATAGACATTAAAAGCAAAATTATAAAAAATAAAATAAAAGGAATTAGTAAATCTACTGTTAAAAATGAAATCAAATTTGAAGATTATGTTACCTGCTTAAAAATAACATACAATGAAAAACATGATGTTACAAATTTCAGATCATTCAACCATAATGTATTTACTATTAAAACAAATAAAATATCATGATTTCGATGATATAAGACACATCCTTGATGATGGAGTATCCACCTTGGCTTACGGCCATTATAAGATAAAATAAACTTAATATAGATTTAATATTTATTAAATATGATATAGATTTAATAATTTAATGCAATGTTCCATTGGAAAGGCTTTGTAATATTCGAATTATTAGGGCCACCGCTGGGCGCGAACCTGCGACCTTTAGTATTGTAGGCTGCCATGCTAACCACTATACCACAGGTGACCCCTACTGTTTTGTAAGAATAACATAACCTTACATCTACTGTATTAAAAAGTAACAAACTGTTGGGATGCTGGAACTGTAAGACTAAAGAAATATCTTAAACAAATTGAAAATAAAAAAGATTTATCTTTTAAAAGAAAATTATAAAAATAAATAAATGGCTTTTTATTAAAAAAATAAAATAATTTCTTCTTTAATTGTCTGTTCTGATTTGTCGCAACGTTCGACTTTCATTCGTACTAGGTAGTAGCGGTCCGGAATATAGCCTTCAATTAATAATAAATTCGCACGATGTTATTCGAGGCTGCTGATTATCCATGGATGCCCATCAATCAATTCTAGGAGCAGAAGTAATGGTGAAACCGACACCAACATCTCTGCTGTTAACCTTACACATACAGGGTAACAGTCAGGGAAGTTGCCTCCAAATTGGCCCAGAATACCCCTCCCGTCCTCAGTAAATATCCCTCCCGCCCTAGCAGACCGGGTCGATGACAGCTCGAATGGAAACAAAGCGATGTTGCCACATCTCACTCATTCCATGCGACATTGCCCGTATTTTTTAATATCGATGTGATTTCTGTAATTTTTATATTTAAACAATTAAAAACGGTTAAACTACAGATATCTTGAATTGCGCATGCGCGATCGTTAATCCAACATTAAATTCGAAATCAGCGACCTTCAAAACCATATGTTAGACCTCATTATTGTCCAAAACTAAAAAATTTAAAAATAACTCAAAATACGCACACGCCTTAACTCCTCGAGACCGTCCGGCGTTGCCACGGAAAAAAATAAATTCCTCGCTTTTACTAAGCTTCTATATGCTCAATGAATTCAAATAGGCGACCAAAAAATATATCAATGGGCCGACCCACTCAAAGGATGACGTCACAGAGAGATGACAATATCGTACTAAAAATGACCGCTAAATTGTGACACCACTGAAAATGTAAACAAAGGGTCAAAAATAAATTGTGCCACCAACCGCTCAAGGCCCCGACCCACTCAGAGGATGACGTCACAGAGAGATCGTACTGAAAATGTAAACAAAGGGTCAATGACCGCTAAATTTTGCCACCACTGAAAATATAAACAAAGGGTCAAATATAAATTGTGCCACCAACCGCTCAAGGCCCCGATCCCTCAGAGGATGACGTCACAGGGAGATCGTACTCATAATGTAAACAAAGGGTCAAAAATAACTTGTGCCACCACTGTAAATGTAAACAAAGGCCGCTAAATTGTGCCACCAACCGCTCAAGGCCCCGACCCACTCAGAGGATGACGTCACAGGGAGGTGACAATATCGTACTAAAAAAAAACAAAGCGCACGTGTGAAGCAGTAGTGCTGACTCACACTGATGGTGGAGCTTTAATCCGACATTAAATTCAAAATCAACGACCTTCAAAACCATATGTTAGACCCCAATATTGCCAAAAACTAAAAAGTTGAAAATAAATCGCGCTGCGCATGCGCGAGCGTTAATCCGACTTTAAATTCGAAATCAGCGACCTTCTAAACCATATGTTAGACCTCATTATTGTCCAAAACTAAAAAGTTAAAAATAACTCGAAATACGCACGCGCCTTAATTCCTCAATGGATGTGGCATAAAAATGTAAACCAAGCGCACGTGTGAAGCAGTAGTGCTGACTCACACTGTGTGACTAGACATAGACACTGATAGTGCTGAGTCAAGGTCCAGTTTCTCAAGGTCATGATACAGCTCGAATGTAAACAAAGCGATGTTGCCACATCTCACACATTCCATGCGACGTTGCCGGATTGTGCCACCAACCGCTCAAGGTCACCCCCTCCCTCAAATGGTTTATATCACTTACGTGATATAAACGATATTGGGGTCCACTCATAGGTTATTTGAGGTGCTCAATTTGAAAATTATATCGATTTTTCGATTACGTGCTTAGGTATCGATTTATTTTAACATACGCGATATAAACGATATTGGGGTCCGTAAATAGGATATTCGAAGGGCTGAATTTGAAAATGATATCGATTTTTGGATTACGTGCTCTGGTGTCGATTTATTTTAACTTCCACGATATTATCGATATTGGTGTCCGTAAATAGGATATTCGAAGGGCTAAATTTGAAAATAATATCGATTTTTGGATTACGCGCTCAGGTATCGATTTTTTTCAACATACGCGATATAAACGATATTGGGGTCCACTCATAGGTTTTTTGAGGTGCTGAATTTTAAAATGATATATATTTTTCGATTACGCACTCAGTTATCGATTTAATACTACTTAAGGAATATAAACGATATTAAAGTCGGCATAAGGTTATGGAAGGTGTTATGGATAATAAACTATTTAAAAATGACTAATTTTATGAAAATATTCAAAATTTATGCAACTTATGACCACAATATCGTTATCATCGGGTTGTAATAATCGATACCTGAGCGCCTAATCATAAAAACTATATCATTTCCAAATTCAATACCTTACAGAACCCTATGCCGACTTGAATACCGTTTATATTCCTAAAAAAGTATTAAATCGATACCTGACCGCGTAATCGAAAAATCTATATCATTTTCAAATTCAGCACCTCAAAAAACCTATGAGAGGACCCCAATATCGTTACATCGCGTATGTTGAAATAAATCGATACCTGAGCGCGTAATCGAAAAATCGATATAATTTTCAAATTCAGCCCCTCGAATATCCTATAAGGGGACCCCAATATCGTTTATATTGCGTAAGTTGAAATAAATCGATACTAGAGCACGGAATCCAAAAATCGATATCATTTTCATAATCAGCACCCCAATTAACCTAGAAATCGACCCCAATATCACAAATATCGGATAAGTTCTAATCGATACCTGAGCAGGCCTAAGGTTTTATATCGATATTTTTTTCATTATCTGCAGCCTTGATAATCTAATAATCGATCTTAAGATCGATATAAGGTAATTTATTGTACCCTATAAGATGTTCATAAAAACATAATCCAAAAATCGATATCATTTTCAAATTCAGCACCTCAAATAACCTATGAGTGGACCCCAATATCGTTTATATCGCGTAAGTTGAAATAAATCGATACCTGAGCGCGTAATCGAAAAATCGATATAATGTTCAAATTCAGCACCTCAAATAACCTATGAGTGGACCCCAATATCGTTTATATCGTAAGTTGAACTTGTAGCTTGCCTTCAACGATTAACTGTATATGACCACCACTTAAATATTAATAAATGTTTATTTTTCCAGACCAGTATCGAGTATCTTGGCCATTTAATTCAGCATAACAGTGTTTCCAAATCTCCAGCAAGTTCAAGCAATCATGGATATCCCACGTCCAACAGACATCGATGGTGTCCGCAGATTTTTGGGTATGGTCACTTATTATTCGCGTTTTTTTCCTAGAGCTTCAACTTTAACTTACCCGCTTCGCATCCTTCTTCAAAAAAATAGTAGATTTAAGTGGATTCCTGCTTGTGAATCCTTTTACTGAACTAAAACAAGAAATAGCTAGTGAGCGTGTGCTCTTGCCATACAATCCAGATTTACCTTTGATTCTAGCTTGTGATGGTAGTGCAACAGGCGTTGCTGGTGTTTTATCATACGTAATAGAAGGAATGGAAAAACCTATAGCGTTTTGTTTAAATTTATTAATTGTTAATTAATTTAATTAAATTATGTAATCATTGGAAAGAGCAGAGAGGTATTCGCCTGTTTTATAGATCTAGATAAAGCATTTGACAGGATGCAGAAAAGAGACATTTCTACAGCACTAGAAGAATATGGAGTGAACACACGACTAAAAAAGGCCATCTTAAGTCTGTACAAAGTGCAGAGAAATGTCGTTAGGACCTGCAACCACACATCAAGGGAATTCAGAGCAGGGAAAAGGACAAGGGTGCAGCCTTAGCCCACTCCTGTTTATCTTGGTGCTAGATTCTACCCTGAAGAGAGCAAAATAGAAAATGAGGCCATACCATCTCGGATATAGTAACGTCCGAAGTGTTCAGTACACAGTGCTTGCGTTCGCTGACGACATGGTGGTGTTCGGGAACAATTGCCGCAACCTCCAGTTTAACCTGAAGATCCTTCAAGCAGATCTCAAAACCATAAACATGGAAATAAATGTCTCCAAAACCAAATTTATGAGAATCGGAAATAGGAGTGACCATTGCGTCCGAATTGTCAGGCCTAACGTTATCCGTTTGGAACAGGTTGCAGACTTTAAGTACCTGGGGGCCCACCTCAATGAATACGGAAGGGTCAGCGGAGACATTAGAGAAAGGTTAAAAACGGCAGCAAGATTCTTTTACTCCCTCAGGAAAGTCTTCCTAGTCAAGAAGGAAGTCTCAAAGGACACTAAAAAGGTGGTTTTCAAAAACACATTCCTCCCTATGCTATTATATGCCAGCGAATCTTGGACCCTTACTACCAAACATAAGAGCCAAATCCAAGCTATGGAAATGCGTTATTTAAGAAAAATAGAGGGGAAAACAAGAAGGGAAAGAGTGAGGAACTCTATAATAAGAGCAAACCTGGATTTGAGGCCAGCTGAGGAAGTTATTGAGGAGAACCAGCTTAGGTGGTTTGGACACATCTCGCGAATGGCTGAAGACAGAACCGCCAGGGCTACCCATGAGGTTAAAGTGGACGGGAGGAGGCCACAGGGAAGACCTAGGAACACCTGGGAGGAAGGAGTGAAAGAGGCCTTCAACAAGAGAGGAATGGAATGGAGAAGGAGAAGGCAGCTGGCACAGGATAGAGATCTTTGGGTCAGGCTCTACATGAAAGCACCTCACACTGCTCAGCGGTAAAGAGGTCTCGATTAAGTAAGTAAGTAAATATTGGTCAAGTATATTATGGCTTTTTTAGGAAGAAGTCGTACAATTTTTGATGAGATAAGGTCATAACCTGGGGCCTTCCTTCGCGGTAATTTTTCAATGCAAAACTTTACATCTGAAGGTGTAATAGGTGGAGGTGGTAGGGAAAGAGGAAGGGGAGATGAGTGGTCCAGTAAGTCGTCATGTGGTTGAAATACGGCCGTAAGATGAGAGGCAAATAAATCAGCTTTCTCCTTATCGCTTCTGGCCCATGTGTTGTCAGGTTTACGGAGAGGAGTCTTTGTTTGGTGGTAACTTAGTATCTTTCATGTTTGTTGCCACAGAGTATTATCACTCATCTGTAGGTTTGCCAAATGATTGTTGTAAGCGTCATGTTTGTGTTTCTGTATAAGCTTTCGCAGTCTGTTAGTAAAAGCGTTTAGTTATCGTTTGTCACTTGGATAGCGAGATCTTTTCCACTAGTTGAGGGCACGTCGCTTTTCAATAATAAATGACTGTATGTCCGGAGGTAAGTAATGTTTGTGTCTTTCTTTCTCTCGTACTTGTGCTGATTGCCAAGCGGCAGTTTGTTCGGTCTTAGTGAGTGTCTCTCCCGCATTGTCGACTTCACTTTCCGTCTTTAGGCTTGTTGTAAGGTAAATGTTATTGTTTATAATGTTGTGAAATTTACTGAGTAATATTGGATCAGGAGTTAGAGTAGGCATGTGATTTTTGGTAAATATGTGTCTAGAGAGGTACAAAACAACAGCTGAATGGTCAGATGAAAGATCGATGCTAATGGAGATGTTATGATGAAGTGAATTTTAGTTAGATGTAATAAAAAAGTCAAGTAGTTCTGGTTATCGGTTTAAGTCCGTTGACCAATATGTGGGTTCAGTTGGTAATATGCAGTCATAGTTAAGATCTATACAGGTATTAAAAAGAGCATTTCCCCTTGCATTTTGGGTTCTATTTCCAAAAAGGGGTTGTTTGGCTTTGAAGAACATAAGATATTATTCTAAAAATAATAAAAATTAATTATAAAATATGTAACATAAAATAAATGAAAAAAAATCTGGTGCGATGCGCGCAACCCACAACTTTCACTTACCAACGTACTTAATTGACGTATTTTGTTAAACGCCATTTCTCAAAGTCTCACATTTTTTATTTTCATTTACTTATGTTTGTTTTTATTTGCTCTGTAAAGTACACTATTTTTTTTATTATTAAATAAAAGTTTTTACTTGTGATAATTCGGTAATGCAAGCATAACACTCCAAGTTGTATGATTTTATAATTCTCTATGTAGTTGTTGAAAACTTCATATAGTTACCATGAAACAAATAATTTCTATTAAATGAACAGAACATCTTAAATTATAAACAATGGGTCTGTCATTAAAGGCGTACTGCGGCGCATGAGTGGGCTCAATTTCTATGAATTGACGGAATATTTTTCTTTTTTTCTCCTGTGCATGTTTACTTGATTTTTTCAAATTTCATATTTAGCCATTAATCAAGTAAATATGTACAGGAGAGAGAGAGGTCAAACTGTTTCGATGAGAAGTGCAAACTCTCAACCTTCGAAACAATCGGTTTTCGAAATGGAAGAAACACAGGAAGATCCGAGAGATTTTAAGGAAATCCCCAAAACAAAACGGACGACCCTTAGTACTGGAATTTCATTCAATACATTTTCGGCAACTCCCTTACGTGATGATAGGATAGGAATGATAGGAAATGGCTTTTAGATAAGTGCAAAAGTGCAATACCATCGAATTACCCATTTGTTTTGCCCAGAGAACGTTTAATAAAGCCGAGAAAAACTATTCAACTATCGGGGGGGGGGGGGGGGGGATGTCTAGCTATCGCGTTGTACAGCTATAGCGTGTAACCACTTCAAACCCTATTTATACGGGAGGCACAAATACAAAAAAAATATTTAATTTACGCTAGATATAAAAATTATAAAGTTTAATAAAGAAAAAGTAATTATAAGGGACAAAAATCAGGTAAGGTTGAACATACATAAATATAAGAGGAACTTTGACCGTTACATTATACTGGCATCCTTATTGGTCACATACATTGTTCTGTAGCATTCTGAGCACACAGACATTGAGTGTTCCAAACACAAGAAATCAGAGCATAAGCGGCAGTAATATCTAGATTTCTATAATTCCCATGGCAATATTTGCATTTTCATCTTTTTGTTAGGGGCGTTGCTTTTCTGTCGTGGTGCTAATCTGAAGTATTTGGCAGCTAGATGTTGGTATTTATTTATTTATTTGGTATTATTTAAGGGCGTACCCAGGATCAAAACTAGGGGGGGGGGCAAGCTATGGTCGTTCAGGTTTTAACATCTTACCGCGGAAAAGGTGAATGAAATCAAAATTATGTATAATTATAGCAGCGCTTTATCAACTAAGTTATTACAATTATTTGCTTGAAAAAAATTATTCTATTACTGCTTCCCGCCTTAAAATCTTAAAAAATTATTACATCCAGCCTTCCAGGGGGGGGGGGGGCAGCTGCTTGCCCTTTGCATAGCTTGCCCCCCCCCCCCCTAATTTTGATCCTGGGTACGCCCTTGCCAACTAAACCATTCGAAGAAATCAAACAGATATAATACATATCCATGGTAAATACGTTCATCGTATTGTTGAGGTTTTTTTCAAAAAAGAATGTTTACTTATTTATCAGAAACTAATAATCAAAGAGATACAAAGAATGACCTTAAAGCATAGGTATTTAAATATTTTTCCAAACCGAAACTTCTAACTACAGATAACGGTAGTGAATTTGATAACCTAGTATTCAAAGATTTATTGAGATATTTAAATATTCAAAAACATGAAACAATTAAAATTCTCTAGGAACATTAAATCGAGCGAGCTCCACACTTTTAGAACAGATACGAGTTATTCATTTAGAGCACCCAGATAAACCATTCAAAGAAATTTTCAATTAAAAATTTTCAACATCGAATGACATAACCTTCGGTACTAATACAATACATTTAAGGAACACCCATTTAGTTTAATTTTTTTTTCATAAAATGTTTTTTATTTCATACTTTTTAGTTGAAGAAGATAATTTGAAGAAAACCTACGTTGGTTTAAAAAAAAAATCGAAATTTTTTTGCGCTCTACCACATTCGTCTATCCCGGGCCTTTTTATTATAATTATCTAAACAGCCACCTTTTTAATTTTATGAGTACACACAGAAAAGTGGAAAAGCGGTGCGTGTATAATACAACTCCCAACACCCTATCTTCTATGATTATGATTGGAATTTTTTTTTTAATAAGATCAATTTTGAGTCC
The DNA here is from genome assembly GCA_911387785.2 of Aelia acuminata. Taxonomy (NCBI): domain Eukaryota; kingdom Metazoa; phylum Arthropoda; class Insecta; order Hemiptera; family Pentatomidae; genus Aelia; species Aelia acuminata. The sequence continues at coordinate 88,693,883 of OU426980.1, read as the reverse complement.
ATTATGTTCGTAATTCCTTTCAATGAATTTTTGACTCTTTAATAGCAAAGTACTAAGAGTAATATCCTTCGTAATTGAAAATTATTCAGAAAATAAATTGCTAAACACTGTTGCTTCAATTCCAGTAGGGTAGCATTTATGATACCAAGCATTTTCATGGCTGAGGGGACTTTCATACAAAGAGGTTGTTTCTGGGAAATATCAACTTTTATTTTGCAGTTTTTATGGTTGATGGATGAACATCAGCAAACATTGAAATTTTAATTTATTTTTTAAATTATGTAATGTCTGTATGGGAAAAGTGTCCTAGGAAATTTTCATTAATTAGGAAATACAATAGACAATATTTATGGTAGTTATTTCGGTACCTGAGAGATGACTACCTCGAATGCGGAAAACACATCCAAGCTCATTTTCAGTGTCTGTTTCAATAAAATTCATTCATTTATTATTGGACGTAGGCTCTTAACAACACACTTAGGCTCTCAAGAACAGCAAACACTGAACTTACGACGGTTTGGCTTTTGAAAATTTCGGCAACCTTTAGAACATCGAATATTCAAATTTCTTTCGATTTAATCAAGATTGATCGAAACCTCAAAATCAATGAAAATTGACTTAAGACAGTCTGGCTCTTGGATAACGCTTTATTCTACAACATTTCAGTTAATACACAGGAAATAATTACAACTCACAATTTAAGCAAGTGGAAAAATGTAAAAAATCGAAAAATCAACTGGAAAATGAATGATGGAAATAATTCTTAATAAGTGCCTATCTTAAAGATGTTTATATCTAGAATCTCCTATCTAGACAATAGCAACGCATGTGTGCCACCAGCTAGCAACGTTATCGTAACTTAAAGAAAAAATGAGACAATTAGCCATCATAGATGGACTTGGTGATGCAACAATCTAATATTGAAATTATTTAGCAGAACGTAAATTATTTCATAACTTGACATGTTCCTAATATTTTTTCGAGCCACATTTGAGCTTAGATAGCTGATTTTCCTCTTCTCCAAATAAATAATTTGGCACTGACAGCCTTTTTAATTTAAACGACTCAATAGTTGCAAAAACAAAATTAGAAATCTATAATAGTAATCTGTAATAACATAACAGAAGTGTCACTCCATGAAGAATCGGCACAAGATTTCATGATTACATTTTAATATTCCATAGTGACCGAGTGTGTCCGGAAGAAGACAGAGGTGGCTGAATCCTTTGTTAAGGCCCCCACATCAACTGAAAATAAGCTTTTCCAGGAATTATTGTATTCCTTTTTAACGTGCATATCGAGTGAAAGTCGGAAATCAAAATCTAATTTAAATCAATAATGGCTACGATTTTAAATTTAAACGAACCTTAGGGAACTTGAAGAAGTCTTAAATTCTGCTTTAAAACGGTTATAAATACTAAGTCTTTCTTGGAATTCCACGAATTTCGTGTCTTATGATTATGGTGTCCAGCCGTCGACTAGATCTAAATTAAGAAGGTTTACTGTTATCTGTGAATATATATATACGAATATCGCTACAAAAAACGACAGCGATATTAGATATTAGATATTCTGCGGATATTAAATATCTTTATTAAAATCTATTGTTGAAAAATTAGCTAAGGTTATGTATACGTTCGTCCCAACAAGCACTTAAAACAGGTCGATAAATAACACTGCTCATGTTCTCCCCCCACTCTTGTGATTCTAAATCTGATTGGTTGGGTTTGCCATTTGATTCATCCAGCATTAAAACAATATTGAGATTCGTTAGTTACCAATGAGTTTAATAGCTTGTTGGAGCATACCTTATGTTATATATGTCATATGTTTTTCCAATAAGTAAAAATTTTTAGCGATAATTAAATATTTATTTTCATGTTTTTTCCTGATAACTTCTTAAATTAAGTAAGAACCCAAAAAAGGTTTTAATGGGACCACCTTGGGAAAATACTCTACAAGGTTTCGTTCCAATTAGTCCATCCATCTCGGAGTAATCGGTGAACATACTCGTACATAGAAAAATAAAAATAAAAAAAAAAAAAAAAAAAAAAAGGCATATACGTATCGAATTGAGTAACCTCCTCTTCCGTTCGAAGTCTGTTAAAAAACGAACGAAAAACGCGATATAAGTGTCATTTCTTCAGGTAAAATAGTTGTTAAAACCCCACGTCAAGTCTCTAAAATTTATAAGAAACACCAAATCTGTAAAATAAAAGGGAAAAGAATAAATGTGCGAAAAAATCTAAGTAAGAACGTATACGCGAAGAATATTAAAAAACAAACGCGATCTAAAACACAGGATGATGTTGCAATCAGAGATAGACGAGGTAGTACACGAGCTAAACAAAACGATAAGAGACGTGCACCTTCCTCTGTAGATAGATAGAGGTGGGATTCATGTTACATAGAGAGCAGTTTAACCTTTTATCTTGCCATGGTTGGTAATTTAAATTAAGAAGTTCCCCTCTTGCCATAAAAATTAATCGAATAAAATTCAAGTCTTTATCCTTGAAATGACCACAATCATACTTTAGGTTGGCATATATTTTGTGATATTCAGCTGCTCTCGCTCTTTTAATGTAATTATTGGTTTTTTCTTCTCTTATCCTTTCGAATAACCTGGTTTTAAATATTTTAATTTCTTTCAAGAGACCTTCTTTTGAGAAAGAAATATCAAAATTTCTTCCTATTTTTCTGAATTCTCTCATCCATAGTATATTTTTATTGATTACTAGCAGACCCGCCCCGCGTTGTGGCTCAGTAGCTATAATGCGTTGAATTAATTACATCCTAATATTTTTAAATAAATACAGTCAAACCAATATTGACTGATTAAGAAGAAAACCTTCCAGCTAATCAAAATCCAACGTGATTGAGAATAGAACATTACACCCTTTAAACGTATTTGGGAAGAAATATAGGAAAGTTAATTTTTTTATTTTTTACATCTCATACTTCAATGTAGGTTGTATTAATGGTTCGTTTGGTAAGTTCTGCTTATCAAAAAATATAAAATAACATTTAATTAAATGTTAAATAATAATTAAATAATATTTAATTTAAAATATTAGGTAGATAACGTTAATTTACAAATATTTATTTACAATAATAATTTACTGTTTTTTACATAATAAAATTGGTGAGCCAATCTTCAACTGGAGATTGTTTGGTGGCATTCCTGGTATATCCAGGGAATTCAAAAATTCAGATGGGAAATTCACGGCTTCGTTTATATCTAGAACATTGTCAATTGGTTTTGGAAGTTTATTTTATCGAAATCAAAATTTTTTCCTGCCAAAATAGCACGAATACCCAGCCAATTGTAGTCCATATAATTGTTCAAAATATCAGGAAAGACACTTTATATTAGTTCTTTTTTCGTCTCTACAACAGTACAGTAATTTTCTGGTAATTTGATAAATTTTGAATTTCGATGCAGCTCTATTTCAACGTTTCCAATATAGAGAGACCCAACTGTGGCAGAATAATAAAGATATCATGAGCCATGTCAGATTCGACCTGGGGACCTTAAGCACAGCAATCCACGGCCTTACCAGTGGGCTACCCCGCTCCCTGGTATTTGTGTCAAGATGTGATAAAACAACAACCGCCTGAAGGATTTTTTTTTTCATCTATACAAGTCTTTATTGGTATTATTACATTCTGTCTCTTTTAAGACACTGGTAATATTGCTGATAGAATGCATTCACACTTATTTACAAAAAAAAAAAATATATATATATATATATATAATAATAAAATAAAAAAAATAATAAAATAAATAAATATAATAAAAATAAACAACTTGAGTAAGAAAAAAAAAAAAAAAAAAAAAAAAAGCATTTTAAGCTCATTCATACACTATTTACAACCTGCTAGAGAGCCCCGAGGCAGGCTTTTCCCACCACGGAGGAGAGAAAAGTAAGCCTCAAGAGGTTCCCGCGCTTCTCTCTCAGCCGCATCACTGGTATTTAAGCCAGTGGAGACTGAGCGAGGGCGCAAAAGCCACAAGCACACCTAACTTGAGCGGAGAATCTGGCCATTGCCAGAACTCCGGTTTATACATATTTACAAAAGGTCACGTGGCCACTGCCGCTTTAACCTTCGAGGAGGGTTGTAGGGATGAATGGAGCTAGAAAGGGATTGAACAGTAGGATTAGGATGATGGGTAAGGTTATTGTGAAATTTGGAGAATTTCTTCGGGATTAGTTCTTGAACGAACGAGATGTGAAGGTCATGGTGTAGGGTTTTGTTGGATACATAGAAAGGAGCATTGACTATTGTTCGGAGGATTTTGGACTGGAAGGATTGGATACGTTTGATGTTAGAGGGAAGGATTTTTAATTTTTTTTTTTTTGCTATTTATTCCCTCAATGGTAATGAACACTGCTATCTAATTTTCAAGCGCCTAAAGTCAGGATAACATTCACTAAAATCAATAACAATGTTCTTTTTGTCACTCCCTAGCCTGTCAAAAAGTAGAGGTCATGTATTTTGAAAAATTGAACCTCAAACTTTGATTGATTGAACTTTGAAAACCCCTTTCCGTCACAATAATTCTAAAAAATCTGGCACCAATCTTATCAGCAAACTTTCAGGATGCAAAATAAAATTGAGCCAATTTCCAAAGGGTACAGGCAAAGTTCCACAACAGCTTTTCCCTTCGTCACACAGTTGTGAGGTCACTCCCTAGCTAGTTTTGTTTAACCATCCCTCAGAAAAAGAAAATTCGTGCTGAGAACATATGGGATAACCTTGTTATGAACCCGACAATACGTCGAATCATATCATTTTTCCTAAATTTACTTTGCTTTCAGCAGGAGGAGGAAGGTGTAAAGCTAAACAATATTTTTATAGTGAGTCACTTACTTACTTACTTACTGCGTGGCGTTACGGTCCATTGAGGACCAAAGCCTCCTCCATTACTTTGTTCCACTCTGCTTTATCCATAGCCTTGTTGCGCCATCGTCTAACGTTAAAGCTGGCGTAGGTCCTCCACATCGTCCAGCCATCGTTTGCGAGGCTTACCTCTCCTTCGAGAACCTCCAGGGTGACCATACATTATTTGTTTGGGTAAACTCGAAGCATGCATCCTTTCCACATGTCCAAGCCATCCCAGTCTTCTTTTCTTAATAACTTGTACTATGTCCGCTTCGGTGAATAACTCTTTCAGTTCTTGATTTGTTCTTGCTCTGTATTCATCAGCCTCTCGCGCGGGTCCAAATATTTTCCGTAGTACCTTTCTTTCCCATACTCTAAGCTTATTCTCACTTGCCGAGGTCATCACCCAGGTCTCACTACTATATAGTATCGTAGGTCTAATTACCGTCTTGTAAATTAGCATCTTAGCTTTCCTGGAGAGGTTTTTGAATGTTAGAGCTTTACTTAATGCATAAAGACATCTATTACCAGCTGCTATTCGTGCCTTTATGTCCTCAGTTGTGTCATTATTTCGGGTGACAATCCCTCCAAGATACTTAAAGGACCTACATGCTGCGAAAAAGTGCTCACCTATCTTGACCTCTTTTTCCTTAAAAGCGCCATCTCTTGTGGTCTTTAGGTATTTGGTTTTCTTCACATTAATAACCATACCAAGCACCTTAGTTGCTCTTTCGAACTCCAGAGCACCTGCCAATGCCGGTAACGATCTTGCTGAAATTACAACGTCATCGGCATATGCCATATGCTGGGACAATCTGTTGAAAATGTTGCCTCCTGGTTTGGTTCTTATGTTTCTGATGGCATATTCCAATACTAGATTAAAAAGAACTGGGGAAAGAGGATCTCCTTGACGTAAGCCACGTTCCACTTTGAATTTGTAGGACACGTGCGACTGGATTTTAACTCTACATTTTGTGTCTGTCAGAGTCATTTTTGTCAGATTCAGGAGTTTTTTGGGCATATGAATCTTGCTCAGTGCCAACAGCAGTTGTTTTCTATCAATGCTGTCATAAGCTTGCTTAAAATCGATAAATAAATGGTGAAGAGTTACATTATACTCATATGACTTTTCCAGCATTTGCCTAAGTGAGAAAAGATGATCCGTTGTGGATCTTCCTGACCTAAAACCACTTTGGTATTCTCCAATCGTTCCTTCGGCCCAGGTACTCACTCTTCGGCATAAGGCTATCGATAAGATTTTATATGCAGTGTTCAAGATGGATATGGCTCGGTAATTATCACAGTGGAGTTTGCTTTCTTTTTTGTGGATAGGACAGATAACAGCTTCCGACCACTCACTTGGCATCTTTTCATCCATCCATATATCCCATATTATTTGGTACAGCTCTTCCCAAAGAACTTCAACACCATACTTAAGTAGTTCACTGGGGATGCCATCAATGCCAGCCGCTTTATTATTTCTTAATTGCATTATGATTTCTGCGATCTCTTCTCTGTCCGGGGGGACTTCTTGATCCACTATTTCGTCTCCATTTCCTTCTTCTTCCAGGACCAACAGGGTAGGACCAAAACCGGTGAATTCTTTTTCATAATATTGAGCCCATCTATCGAGGATTCTTCCTATATCCGCCATAAGGTTTCCTTTCTCATCCAGGATGTGGTTCGATTGGGATTTGAAATTAGTTCTGATATCCTTAATACCTTTGTAGAACTTTCTGCTTTCTTTCTTCTCATATGCATTGCATAGCTCTTCCATCCTTTCGTATTCCGCGGTTCTTCTTTTCTTCCTACAAAGGTTCTTTACTGTCTTTCTCAGGTTAGCATATTTCTCATATGTTTTCCTGGTTCTTCTTTGTAGTAATTTCTTCCTGGCTTCATTTCTACTATTTATAGTGAGTCACTTCCTATAACTTATCAAGATGATGATAGTAAACAATATATATATATATTTTATTACAATTTAATAGACCTTTCGAATCTCTTCACAGCTATAACCTCCTTTACAATAGTTTTGCCAAAATTGATGATAAATGGCCGATTTGTCCCTCCCTGGCCTGTCACTCCCTAGCCTGTACTGATTTCATTTTTAGCTAGGGAGTGACAATGTTGGTCAGGGAGAGACTTGTGATTAAATTAGTACCTTGTTATGTTGATTACTAATCGTTGTCAGTTCAGCAAGTTACATATCTACAAGTGTACATATCTTAAATCTGCCCCCCCCCCCTTAAACCGCCAAATAAATTTTTAAAAATAAATTCTATGGTTACCTGTTAGTTTTTTAACTATTTTGATGTTAGGGATCGCAAATAATCTATAATCCACGAAGTTGTGGCCTTTTTCGGTTTCTAGCATATAACTACACATCAAAAAGTTTACTTTTTCTTTTTTTTCGAAAAAATGGTATACTAATACAAATAAAATCAAATATTTGAAGTAGAAATCGGAAGATTTATTTAGCCAAATTCGAACATCAAAGATCGGTAATTTTTACCATTTTGGTGGAAACTCATGTTCCAACGCCTACAACTCGACAATATGTACTCTAAACGATAAATTTCACCGATAAAAGTTTAAGGACATTAAATTTAGCATAAAATAAGCCCATTTATTTTAAAATTGACTTATTCCTGCGTAGAGATACAAATGAAAAAGTGAAAGTATTCGTAGCGCTTAATTCCTTCTTTTTGTGAAGCCTAAGGGGATATGATAAAATATTCACCGAACTAACTATTTAGGTAGGCTTATTTTATGCTAAATTTAATGTCCTAAAACTTTTATCTGTGACATTTTTCATTTAGAGTACATATTGTCGAGTTGTAGGCGTTGGAACATGAGTTTCCACCAAAATGGTTGAAAATTACCGATCTTTGATGTTCGGATTTGGCTAAATAACTCTTCCGATTTCAACTTCAAATATTTGATTTTCTTTGTATTAGTATACCCTTTTTTCGAAAAAAAGAGAAAGTAAACTTTTTGATGTGTAGTTATATGCCAGAAACCGAAAAAGGCCACAACTTCTTGGAATATAGACCATTAGATGCATGAATACTTACATGTTTTAATTGGTTTTCCTCTCCAGTAGTGGTTTAATTTTAAATTAATCATAATATGTATATGTATATTTATATATATATATATATATATATATATATATATATATATATATATATATATATATATATAAAGAAATTATGAGAAAAAGAGATTTATTTAAAGAAAAACATATATATATATTGCACATGACAAATCACCTGAAGAGAGAGAAGAGGGAAAACAGATATTTTCGTACCTCAACAGACTGCGTAGCTTCGACAGTACTGTGACTTATAAAAACAAGTTTTTCAAAATGAGAGGAAATACTTTTCACATTTCGGAAATCGGAGGTCTACTGGAAACACTTAACGAAGGTCAACAATCACCAATTTCTTCACCAGTTCAAGATAATAAAAGAAAAAACTAAGTGAAAAACTCGACCAGTATCGATTTCGTGGCAAACAATGACCATATAAATATTAAGAAAAGGAAAAATGAAACACTGATAGAGAAGGTATCATATTTTAACGTTTTGTTTTGGAATGTCAAAGGCTATCTAAATTTCTTACAACTTGACGAATGCATGGACCAATATGATATAATATGCCTCTCTGAAAGCTACGTCACTACTGAGAAAAGAGCTAAGCCTGGATGGATGTCTACGTACGGAACTGTTTACAGCCCAGCTGTTAAGAGAAGTAAATACGGCCGAGCTTCTGGCGGACTGGCTTGTTTTTATTATCAGGATAAGTGCTCTTTAAGAACCTTACGTAGTAATAGTGATTTTACTAGTCTCTAGAAATAGTTTAAAATTAATTATTGGCCTTATTTATATCAATCCTACTTTAGATATTGATTTATTCTTAGAAAAATTAGAAATTAATTTACATGAAATTAGAGATTTGTATAAGAATGTCCCAATTTATTTAGGAGGGAACTTACCAATTCGAAAAAAATTAGATACTATTTTAAATAAAAGAGGAAAAACACTGACTGAATTTATGGAACTTAACGCCTTTATAGTGTTAAATGGCAGAACTCCGGGTGATCTCCCTGGTAATTTTACATATTGTAGCACTACTGGGTCGAGTGTTGTGGATTTTGTCTGGTGTGATATAGGAGGCTTGGAGTTGATATACGATTTCAAAATTAATCAAATTGTTTCAAATTCGGACCATTTCCCGTTAGAGTTAAAAGTTTATTGTGGGTACTGTTATGTATAGTATATCGATATATGCGCCACAAGCGCGCTCTAGCTTGTACTGTCCTCAGTTCTCAATAAAGTGTGTGTTGAGCCATGTTGTCTTCTTTAATACATAACATTAGCGACGAAAATTTCGAACACCACCCAGACTAGTAGAAGCGAAGATGAAGCTAAAGCAAAGATTACAGCCTCGTTTGCAACGGCGGTGTCAGGCTTTGAGCCGTTCGATGAAGCTTCCGAACCTTTCGAAAATTATTTAGAAAGACTGGACGCTTTCTTTTCCCTATACGAGGTGCCGGAACATAAGAGGGTATGTACACTACAGGTGTTACTTGGTGAAAGTGTTTATAGTATTCTCAAGAACTTAGTTTCACCGGATTCAGTGAATTCGAAATCTTATGCGCAGTTAGTGTCGGTGCTGAAAAGTCATTTCTCCCCACAACACCTACAGGTTACTGAAAGATTCAAATTTTACAAAAGGGATCAACTTCCAGGTGAAAGTGTAAAAGAATATATTGTGCAGTTAAAAAAATTATCTATGAACTGCTGATGGATTCATCTGATGTTCATAAAATATCAAAACCTAAGTTTGACCGCCATTTGGAGAGTAGACATTCTACGTCATCAGTGGCTGCGAGGGGGAGTCGGCGCAGTCGTAGCAGCTACAGAGAGGGAACGACTGGTTATCCACAGGCCGAATGTTTATCTAGCGGTAGCAGTCACCGAGAGGGAATATCAGGTTATCAACAGGCTGAATGTTTATCTAGTGCCTCGTCGAAAATGTGTAGTGCTTGTGGCCGTAATCATTCTCAAATTCAATGCCCAGCAGCCAAATGGGTTTGTTTTAAATGTAATAAACCAGGGCATATTGCCAAATTGTGTAAAAATATCAATCATATAAATATTGTTAGTGAATCTGGCTCTGAGCCTTGGTCTTTGGGAGTGGTTGTTGACAATTCCAAAGTTTATTTCGAAGTTGACACCGGTTCTAGTGTCTCTGTAATACCCTTTTATTTTTATACCAAGTTCCTTAAGAATAAAAAATTATTACCCAATTTGGCTACACTCAGAGCTGCAAATCAGTTGCCTATAGGTGTCATGGGCACTGTTGAAGTGTCCCTTTCTATAGAAAATGCATCTGTAAAGGCCAAACTATATGTTGTAAAGGATAAATTGTCTCGACCCCTTCTGGGAAGGGATGTTCTGGATAGGTTACAAGGTAATTGGAGGGAATTATGGCAAAATACATTAAATAAAAGTTTGTGTTTTAATGAACCCGAGGCAGTCAATTGGATTGAAGATGATCAATCTGGTATTTTGGAACAGATTAAGTCATCTTTCCCTAATACCTTGCCTCAACAACATAGTGTAGCTGCTATTAGACAGTTTAAAATTGATATTTTTCCTTATTAGTAATGAAATTTCTCCTATTTTTCACAGGCCATATAGTTTGCCTTATGCATTAAGACCCAAAGTTGAAGAAGAATTAGGCAGACTGGAGTCACAGGGCATCATAAGAAAAGTAAAGTACAGTAAGTGGGCTAGCCCTATTGTATGTATTCAGAAAAAGGATGGTTCCATCCGAGTATGTGTCGATTTTAAGGTAACGTTAAATAAATTTTTAAAAGTCCACCACTACCCCCTTCCATTACTTGATGATATTTTTAACTCCCTTGTTGGTTGTACCGTTTTCTGTGAATTGGACCTTACTAATGCTTATTTGCAGTTAGAGGTTTCTGAGGGCTCTAAGCAGTACCTCACTATAAACACCCCTTTTGGATTGTACCAATATCAGAGGGTTCCTTTTGACTTAGCTTCGGCACCTGCCGATTTTCAATCCGTTATTGATCAAATATTAATGGGAATCCAAAATGTTAAATGTCTTTTAGATAATATCGTTATTGGTGGTAAAAATTTAAAGGGATGTAGGGAGACATTGTTCTTGGTTCTTAAACGTTTAAATGATTTTAATGTCAAACTTAATTTGAAGAAATGCAAATGGTTTCAGGAATCCATTGAAGTGCTGGGTCATAGGATTGACAGCCAAGGTTTGCATCCCAGTCATAGTAAGATTGACGCTATCAGAAATGTTCCCCGACCCACTAATGTTACCACCTTAAAATCATATTTAGGTTTATTAAATTTTTATAATAAGTTTATAAATTTTTCAAGTGACCTTCTCAGTCCATTGTACAGGTTAACTAAGAAGGATGTTCCTTGGGAATGGACGCCACCTTGTGAAGAAGCTTTTGTTAAAAGCAAAAACCTTTTGTCAGATCACTCCTTGCTTGTCTTGTTTAACCCTGAGCTCCCCATTGTGGTGACTACCGATAGTAGTGAGTATGGCGCTGGTGCCACTCTGGCTCACCTAGTTGATGGCATTGAGAAACCAGTGGCTTTCGCCTCAATGACTTTTAGTTCAGCTGAATGTAATTATAGTCAGCTTGAAAAAGAGGCCTTAGCAATTGTCTTTGCACTAAAAAAGTTCCATGTTTATTTAGCGTACACTCATTTTACTTTAGTTACAGATCATCAGGCCCTCGAATCTATTTTCCATCCTGCCAAGGGTATACCCAAGGCGGCGACGGCTCGTCTACAACGGTGGTCAATTATTCTGTCAGGTTATTCATACACCATTAAGTATAAAAAAGGAGATTCAATCCCTCATGCTGATGCTCTATCTAGATTGCCCCTTCCAAATGGTTCAGATATATCTTCTTGTTATTCAGTAAACATAGATTTTGAAAAGAAGCTTATTTCTTTCGAGGAGGTGGCTGAAGAGACTATGAAAGATGATGTCCTCTCTATGGTTAAGAACAAACTGTCTCAAGGTTGGAAATATGAACGTTTAGTTAGTTTGAAGCAGTTTTTTTCAATCCGTAATCAATTGTCCTTGGATAAAGGTTGTGTACTTTACGGTTCGAGAGTCGTTATACCCTCTAGTCTTAGGGGTAAGGTCCTGGCAATGCTGCACCAGGAGCATATAGGTGTCGTTAGGTCTAAGATGTTAGCCCGTTCTTTTGTCTGGTGGCCTGGTATTGATGGTGATATTCAGGAATGTATTAGTACCTGCGAAGCTTGTCAGTTGACCCAAAATGATAATTCTCAGAAAATACATTCCCCTTTGCCTAAGTCTGACACCCCCTGGCACAGGGTTCACTTGGATTTCCTGGATACTGGAAACTATAAATTTTTACTTCTGGTTGACGACGTTAGTAAGTGGTTGGAATGTTGGCTCATGACTTCAACTACTCTTAATGCTACTATATGTAAGTTAGAAGAATGTTTTAGTCGTTACGGCTATCCCCATATTTTGTTCACAGACAATGGTCCGCCATTCAACTCAAAGGATTTTCGCCTTTATTGTGAGAGTAATAATATTGAATTTCTAACATCTCCTCCATATAATGCAAGTTCCAATGGTCTAGCTGAGCGATCAGTGCAGTCTATTAAGAAGATGTTGATTCGTTCTCTGCTTTCTTCCAGCAGTAGCAAAAATAATATTCCTATCGAACTCAGATTATTTAGATGTCTGCGCACTTATAGAAATACTCCATCCACTGTTACAAAAAGGTCTCCTTCGGAGATGTTTCTCTCTTTTAATGTTCGCAGTCACTTGTCAATGATTTCTCCCATGGATAAGCCTTCCGTCGAAAAGTCTGAGTCCTTCAATGCCAAGCGTTCATTTGCAATCAATGAAAAGGTTTTGGTGAAAGCCCCGCCCATGTCTTCACTCAATTGGGTCCCAGGTAGAATTATGGAAAAGTTAGGTTCTGTTATTTATCTTGTGAAGATAAATAATGATAAAATCAGGAAATGTCATATTAATCAATTGAAAAGTAGTCATCTAAAGGATGAAATCCACCCTAGTCCTCGCCCGTTGGACATCTGTGAGTATATGCCTGTGACTCCAGTAGGCGACCCAGAAAAATCTAATGATAAGGAGATTAGAGAAAATGAAAATATTGTCCCCACTAACTTAACTCCGGTAAGGGTCTCACCTGTACAGCGCCCCAGGAGGGTCATAAGACCCCCTCAAAGGTATACTCCACCTTAAATATGTCTATTAGTTTAAGATTTTTTTTTTTTTGTATTCATTTTAATTTTTCCTTCTGCCATCTTTTAAACCTTGTATATCAATAAATATTTATGATTGTAATAATATGTGACTTGAATAAGAGAAGGAGGGTGTTATGTATAGTATATCGATATATGCGCCACTAGCGCGCTCTAGCTTGTACTGTCCTCAGTTCTCAATAAAGTGTGTGTTGAGCCATGTTGTCTTCTTTAATACATAACAGGTACCACATGAATACAAACAATAATTGTTATAGGAGAAAGGTTATTAAATGGGATAATAATATTTCTGAAATATTTAAAAATTATTTACTGTCTTCTCCATTAGTCGAGATCAACTTCAAAACTAATACGGTCGATGAACTACATAATAATTTTTTATCCGCTGTTTTTGGGACATCAAAAGATCTGAATATAGTGAAATGTATTACAGAACCTTGTAAAAAAAAGTATACCAACAGCCCGTACCGTAAGTATACCAAAACCGTGGTATGACAGGCAATGCAGGGATTTAAAAAATGAACTAAAAAGGTGTTTTGTTTTATGTAAGAAAAATAAATTTATGGGTGAATTTTTATTAAACTTTTTAAAAATGAAAAAAAAATTCAAAAACTTTTTGAAAACGAAAAAGAAAACGTACATATTAGATATGGTTGAAGCTCTAGGCACTACCAAGGACAGTTCTTCGTTTTGGGGTTATTATAAAACGATTTAGAGGTAAAAGGTTTTCCGAGCCGAAAATTACCATAGAAGTGTGGGAAAACTTTTTCGAAATGCTGCATCCCCCTAGGTTGGCATCCAATCACATCTTCTTTGATAATCGTCACCCCCTATTAGATGGTTACATTTCCACTGAGGAAATCAACAGAGCTACCATGGGCGTACCCAGCGGGGGTCAGGGGGGGCAGCTGCCCCCCTGGAAGGCTGGGAGCAATAATTTTTTAAGGTTTTAAGACTAGAAGCAATGATAGAATACATTTTTTTCAAGCAAATAATTGTAATAACTTAATTGATAAAGCACTGCTATAATTATACATAAATTTGGTTTCATTCACCTTTTCTGCGGTAAGATGTTACTACCTGAACGACCATAGCTTGCCCCCCCCCTAGATTTTAGCTTGCCCCCCCCTAGTTTTGATCCTGGGTACCCCTTGAGAGCTACCAATAAAGTTAAGAATCGCAAAAGTCCAGGACTCGATGGTATCCCTTATGAAGTCTACAAGTATCTTCCACCTAACTGGCTTATGTACATAGAGAGGTTATTTAATAAAATCCTTGACGAAGAAGAAATGCCTAGATCTTGGACGGAAATTTTAAGCGTTATGTTATTTAAGAAAGGAGATAAACAAAACCCTCATAATTACCGTAAAATATCTTTGGCGAACTGCTCTTTAAAAATTTTTACTCACATCTTACTTGAAAGAATTACTTTATGGGCGGATGAAAGTAAAGTCGTTCCGGAGTGTCAATCAGGGTTTAGAAGCGAGAGAAGTTGCCTCGATAATGTTTTCGTTTTGAATGCTGTTGTACAGAAACAATTTCTAAATGAAAGATCAAGCCTATTTGTTATTTTTGTTGATTTTAGCCGTGCCTTCGACTCGATAAACCACAATTTGCTGTGGGATAAATTATTTCAATAGGCTTAAGTGGAAAAATTATCCGAGTTTTGAGAGTCCTTTATAGTAAGGCTTGCACCCAAATAAAGGGAAACCCTGAGGGACTATCGAAAAAGTTAAAAATCACCGAAGGAGTGCTGAAAGGAGAAACCCTGAGTCCAATGCTATTCAATCTCTTCCTATCAGACATAGAGGATTTTTTTCGAAATCGCGATTTGTCAGGAATACCTATAATAAATGGCGCTGACATCCTATTTCTTCTGTTCGCGGATGACTTGGTAATCTTTACTGACTCTTACCCCGATCTTGTAAAAAAAATGAATACCCTTCACGTATATTGCTCGGTCAATAAGCTAAAAATTAACATTGAAAAAACAAAAATATTGAATTTCTGTAGGGGACGACCAAAGAGATATAAAAGTATATATTTGGAGGGAGAACTGGTCGAGATAGTTAACAGTTATAAATATTTGGGGGTTCAATTTTCTATGTCCGGTTTGTTCTTTCAAGCAGTAAAGAAAGCTATATCAAAGTCAAATTCAACGATAGGAACGGTAATAAACTTATGTGCAAAGGCTAAAATTAATTCATGGAAGGCAAGGGAAAAGCTTAAAAAAGCTATTATAAACACGTCCCTGTTGTATTGTGCACAATTGTGAAGCTTTCGGTATATAGAGCTGTTAAAAAATTCAAGCATAAATTTTTAAAAAAAAGCTTTCTCGCTTAGCAAAACTACACCTAACTTTTTAATAAGATTAGAAACAGGTTCTGTGCACATTGGCTACAATATACTAAAATACACCCTAAACTGGTTGGTTAAGCTTATAGAAATGGATGATAGGAGATATCCTAAAATATGTTTCCTAGCGTTAAGAAACAAATTGGATTCATCTAGTTCTATTATGACCAAATTCAACTGGTGTTCCCAACTAAAAAATATGCTTGATACCATAGAAAAGGGTAGATTAATATTTGAAACTAATGCAGCAAAGATAAATGCTACTTATTAGATAAAGACACAGAACGATTGCAGCATTCTACCTATAGCGAACATATAAAGCTTTTCTCGAATAGATTTCAAATTGCTGATTATTTACTACTCCCAGCTAACCTAAATATACTAGGCGGTTAATGCAGATCTGACTTTCAGGGAAATATATTATAAAAATTTCTGTTAACAATATAATTGTAATTATTAATCCGCAGCAAGAGTGCAAAATGTGCAACATGAAAAATAATGAAACACTATATCATATATTGTTTGTTTGCCCTATTTATTCCAATCTGAGGGAAAGGTTTTACCAAGGGATAGAAAATGTTAATGGAATTAAAAATTTTAAGCCACAAAGCGTAAGAGATTTACGAAATTTGTTTTATTTTTTCACCAACATTTTAAACTATAGAGACTTGGTAGGATGATTTCTCATAACAATAGCCATGGCACATGTCATCAGTTATAGATTGTTAATTTATTGTTTATTAATTAATCTTTGTAATTAATAAAGATTTCAATGTTTGAATTTTTTAATATTATGACTAATTTTTAGATGTTGAGTTTTACCTAAATTTTAGATTTTATACATGTACAAAGTATATCCACCAAGACGATCTCTAATATAAATTTTTTTTATTTTGTATAATACAAGGAGCTTTCGGCGTCCTGCGCCATATTCATCTAAAATATAATGAACAAACATTCAAAAACAGTATTAAAAATTTATAAAAATAACATGTTTACATAATATAGTTTTGTCATTCTCCATAATATAAAATAAAACAATAGCATGCTTACCCTTTAATTCTCCTGAAATAAGGTCGTCAGTGCATACAGGAATTCAACAATTTTGAACACCATGTCGTCTGGCCCATCATCTTTGAAGGGTACTGCGGGCCTACTGGCTTAAGGTCGACGCGAGCGCGTTCTATTGTAATGTATTACGTGCGAATAGTGCTTAGGGATGTGGGCTGCTTCCTGTTTGGTATTAAATATTCTGTCTTGATTTATTGCAATGTATATGGATTCAATTATTTTTTGTTTTGGCCGGGAGGTGGATTTGTGTAGAATTTTTACGTTATCAAAATCTATTTCGTGTCTGGTTTGTTTAGCGTGGTTAGATAATGATGTGGCTGTTTTTGAATTTGGTTTGAGTGTGCTTTTATGGGTATAGATTCTAGTTTTGAGGTCGGTTGAAGTTGTGCCTATGTATGATTTGTTACAGTTTTTGCATGGAATGTTGTATATTAGGTTTCTTGGTTTTCTATTGGTGTGGGGTCTTTTGTTTTCGTGAGAAGTTTACGTATTGGGTGAGGGGGTTTGAGTGCGAATTTGATTCATCCACATCTAGTTTTTTGAAGGTGTTTATAATGATATGTGTTAGTTTATCGATGTATGTGATTGATTTGAATTTTTGTGTGTAATGATGTTGGTGATTGGTGTCGGGGTTAGATATGGTGTCTTTTGTTGTGGTTTCCGGTTCTTTGTCTATTGTAATTTTAGGTGTTTCTGTATTAAAAAATTGGGTTAACGTGGTTTGAGAAGGGGGTTTATGGTTATTCTCATACATTCCTGAAGATCATACATCCTTCAAGCTCCTCCGAAATAGTACTTAATCCTTAATACGCCACACAGTGGTCCCGATCTGCCCTTCATGGTGCAAAAAATACTTACAGAAGACGGATCTTGTTTAAACTTTGTATTGTTTTTAATTCACTATTGTAGAGTTGTTTTATATCGGTGTCATGAAAATAGGTAAGAGTGGGGGTGGGGGTAACAGGGAGGGGTGGGAGAATTTCTTACTAATATTATAACTTTTAGTGCACTAAACTTGTTCAAACTTTATATTATGTTTATTAGTGGATTTTAGAAATGTTTCACAACGGTTTCATTAAAATAGAAAAGGGTGGGGGTGGGGGGTAAGAGGGAGGGGTGGGAAAATTTCTTACTAATATCATAACTTTTAGTGGACAAAAGTTCTTCGAACTTTGTATTGTGTGTTATTAGTGGATTGTAGAGTTGTTTTATAACGGTTTCATTAAAAAAGGTAAGGGTGGGGATGGGAGTAAGAGGGAGGGGTGGGAGAATTTCTTACTAATATTTTGTCGATTTTGTAATAATCAGTTATTTATAAAAATTGAGAATATATATGCATACATTTAATTAATTAAAATAATATATTAAAATAAAAAAATTAATTTTCTTTTAGACCCTGGCTTGTAGCAGGAAAATCCCTTATACCTCTACAAACAAAACAGAAATACTGTAAAATGTAATAAAATGAGTTTTGTAGCATAACTAAAATATTAATTCATATTTTCAGTTGTTATCAGAAACTCTACATTTAATTTAAATTTAATAGTGCCAGTAGCTCTTATATACAGAGGGTATGTAATATAATATATTATACATAGATTAATAGAAAATGAATAAAAGATACTGATGTAATGAAATCAAGCTCGTTCCAAAAACACAAGAAACACTGGATATTCAATACACTTACTAGGTATAACTATAGAGGTATGATCACTAGAATCCCTACAGCTGCACTGAATGTCTTACAGTGGTCAAAAAATAAGTAAAGGATTACCCCGAGGTCGGGAGGGGGGAAGGTAGGTAGCGCACCCTTGGAGCCGGCCGGCCGTCACACATACTTTATCTCTAAAAACTCCCCTTTTCATAATGTCGTGTGGGACGTGAAACTTATACCAATTGAAACTCAGATAGTTTTTGTAACGTGTAGTGTCACAAACATCGCAGACACTTGCGGACAAAATTATTCAGACATTCCCCAATATGAAGAATAGGTGACCAAAATAGTTTACTTTAAAAAATAGTTCATTCGCTTGAATCAATAGATTCAGAAATCATTTGGATGGCTGTATAATGTATATGGAATGCACATTCAAGGTAACGTAAGTGCGCCGCTTCTTGTTCCTACCCCCTTTAACCCCAACAACTTTTATTTCACCCAAATTACCTCCAATCCAGTTTAGTTCAGTCACAACTATCCCAATATCTTGAGCAAAACAACCTTCTGAACCATCTTCAGTCTGGTTTCAAGCCTGATCATTCCACTCACTCAGCCCTCATTAAAATTTTCCAAGACCTCCACACAGCTATAGACCAAGATCAGATTGGTTTAGGTACTTAAGGTTAATTTGTTAAGTGAGTTTATAGTTGTTAATGTTTTAATAAGTAAGTTTGATAAGTAAGTTTTGGTTGTTAGGGCTTAATGTATTTCTATTAGAATAATATTACTAATGTTGCTATTATTATTTCAATTTTTACATCTAAAATTGTATGCTGTACCCTGATTCTAATAGGTTTCTGTTTACTAACTATGAATAAATAACATAACTGAAACCTTCCTTGGAGAGAATTTGTCATTAATTGTTATATATATTTATATACATTTATAGATATATGTTATGTGTCGTTACATATACAATAGATTGGTTTAAGTATTTTAGGCTAATTATTAGGTATCTTATAGTTAGATGTTAGGTAATGATTTTGATTAAGATAAAATAAACAAAGATATTTGGAATTATTGTGTCCCTCTTGCTCAATTTGAATTATGAATTATTGATAAAATACTCAAACATTTAATTGCTTTACAGGGGGTTATTTCCATGATCGTTGATTTTAAAGTTTTGCAAATCGTTTCTCAATCGGATCATTTCCCAATATCTATAGCTTATAAAACTGAAAATATTGCAACTTATATTAAAGGTAAAATATCAGAATCGGCGAAATGGAAGAGTGAGCAAGCAATAATATTTAAAAAATCTATGGAATTATCTCCTTGTATAGCTATGAATTTTATGGAAGCTTCTCTGAATGACATATATGAAAACTTTATTAATGCAGTATATCTTTCTGCGAGAGAATTAAATATGGTGACATCTAACATTCATAGAGAAAACAATCACAAACCATGGTTTGATGTCGAATGTCGAAAATTGAATTAAAGAGTTATCTCAAAATATGTAAAACTAGTATACTTAAGATGGAATGTCTACAACAATATCTGGAGATGAAAAAAATATATAAAAACAAATTAAAAAAGAAAAAATCTGGTGCATGCGCGCAACACACAACTTTCACTTACCAACTTACTTAGATTAGAAATTAATGTGTTTTGTTAATTGCCAGTTCTCATAGTTACACATTTTTCCACATTCATTTCTTATTTTTGTTTTCATTTGCTCTACAAAAAACACTAATTTCTTTTATTATTAAATAAAAGTTTTTACTTGCGCTAATTCGGCAATGCAAGTACAATACTCCAAGTCCTCGGATTTTATAATTATCTATGTAGTTGTTGAAAACTTAGTAAAAAATAGTTCCCATGAAACAAATAATTTACATTAAATGAACAGAACATCTTTAATTATAAACAATGGTCTGTCATTAAAGGCGTACTCCGCATGTGTGGGCTCAACATGTTTTATGAGTTGACTGAATATTTTTCTTTTTTTATCCTCTATATGTTTACTTGATTTTTATCATATCTCATATTTAGCCATTTCTTATTTTTAGGCGTAACGAGAGACAGTTAATTTCTCCATATAAACAAAAAAAAAGGTACTTCAGAGGAAACAAAAAAACAAACCAACAAAAAAGGTTCCTTCCCCGTTTAAGCCCCCTCAGAAAATTTTAATAATGATAAAGCTTATCTAATATTAAAGAACACCTAATTTTCATTAAACACGACGAATTTGATTAAAATCGTTGAAGCCGTTTTTGAGATAATCGAAAAAAAGGTAAAAATTGGAAAAAAAAGTTATTAAATAAAGTGCCCCCTCCGTTTGACCAATTTTGGTGAAATGTTGGCTATCACATCTTTGGCATATACGTACATCAGATATCCAGTTTGATCAAAATCGTTAAAGCCGTTTTTGAGTAAATAAAAAAAACACGTGAAAATGATACAAAATTTATTAAGTAAAGTCCCCCCTCCGGTTGATCAATTTTGACGAAATGTTGGCTATCACATCATTGGCATATACATACATCAAATACCCAGTTTGATCAAAATCGTTAAAGCCGTTTTTGAGAAAATAAAAAAAAACACGTGAAAATGATACAAAATTTATTAAGTAAAGTCCCCCACCGGTTGATATATTTTGATGAAATTTTTACAGTCATATCTCGGGCATATTAGTAGGGAGTAAATGCCGATTCTTGGCCACTTTGGCGGCAACCTCCCTGACTGTTATCCTGTATGTGTATAAGGTTATGTTACTCTTACAAAGCAGTACTTCACAACGAGGTAAGTTTGTTACTCTTTTAAGGCCCGATGCACACGGACGACACTTTTCTGCGATGCGGACTATAAGCCAGGTCAGGGATACCTGGAATATAATGGTTAATCCGGTCGGTCCATTGTACTCCAGGTACCCCTGACCCGGCTTATAGTCCGCATCGCAGAAAAGTGTCGTCCGTGTGCACCGGGCCTAAAACAGCTGAACATCGCATGGCATGACCTTGAGCTTGTAACCGGGGGGGGGGGGTATTTACTTAGGAAGGGAGGGCTGTCCTTGGGCGGTTCTGACTCAAGTCAGGTAGATCACTTCTCTTACAGAACTCTCATATAAATGAGAGGAGTAAACTTCCTTCTGGTGATTGACTATAGCAGGATCAGAATAATAGGCCTCAATGCAATCCTGGCAGTTATGCATCCTCTGGTCATTGATTTCCTCATCTGTTCAAAATAAACACAGTTATTAGGAATGTTTGTCATTTAAACTAATTCCACCCAACAAAGAATAAAAATCTATATAAAAAAAAAAATAAAAAAAATTTAATTTGTGTCAGACAGAAAAAATGAGTGGGGATATAATATTATTTTATGTCAGGCACTAAATTTATAAAAAAAAAAAAAAAAAAAAAAAAAAAAAAATCAAACCCTAGGCCTATAAAGATAGGAGGCAGATCTGTAAATGCCAAGGCAGCTCGTTCGGCTATTCGGCTCGGTCTCTTTACCCTTATTTGAGATTGGTTACTATTTACTAATAATTAGAATTTTACAAAGCCATTATATTTAATAAATATTTAATATATATTAAGTTTATCTGATCTGTTCCTATCCAAGCTTTTTACAAGAGTTCATACATACATCAGAATAGAATAATGTTATAACATATACATTCTTTTGCATTTTGTAACGTACAAATAATTTTATAGGAAATATATGATTGAGATTTGTTTAGATGGAAAAATTCTAGGTGTGAATGAAACTGCCGAATCTGTTAAAATAACTATTTTGTTCATGAAATATGTTTTTTCAGCGTATGTAATGGCTTTTAGAATGGCAAAAAGTTCAGCACTGAATATGCTGAATTTGGCTGGTACTGATAAAGAGAATTTCTGGCTCTTTTGGGGATCAAATACAGCTATGGAGGTTCGGTTTTTAGTTTTTGATGCGTCTGTATACACTTGTATATGATCTGGGTATCGTTCTGTTATTGTGCTGAGTGCTTGTTGTTTCAAACAGGTTGGAGGGTAAAAACTTTTCTTTTCAACTTTGCCTGATAGATGGGAGCTACTGGGGATTTTTACTAACGATTAAGGCATGGGGATAGTATATTCTAGAGGAGCATCGGAAGTGTGTAATGATTTTAGAAAAGGTTGTATCCCTATTATTTATATCTTGGCTTAGGTTATTTAATGTATCGATATATTTGTCTAAATTTATTTTTTTATAGCTTCTTCTACTGTATAATATTCCAGAAAAATTCACTTCTTTCATCTCCATCATAATTACTTTTTGGTCACTGCCCAAGGTCTCTGGTAGAACTTCCCAAAAGAATTTATGACTTATGTTTGAGCTGCAGAAAGTTAAATCTACGATACTGGGTTTTGCCCTGGTCTTGCTAGTCTTGTTATAACACCAGGATCGTTTATAAGGCTTAGAGAAGATGTTTGTAACTCCTGAACAATCATATCGCCTCTAGTTGAATTCTCAAGGTTATCGAAAAAAATAGAGTGAGCATTTAGGTCTCACCCAATAATTTTACAATATTCGGATTGAGGAAAAGCGGAATCGATTGAGAACAACAAGTTTAAATGCCTTTGGCTGATTTTGGCTGATGGCGGAATGTACACTGATATAACAATTAATTTAGGACGAGTGTTAACGACTTTAATACCCATAGCTTCCATTTTCCCTAAATCAGGTAATTTTATTTTTTCAAAATTAAGGGAAGTATGTAGGAAAATCCCAACACCCCCATAAGTATCACGGCGATTTTTTCTTATATTGTGGTAGTTACTAGTTTGGTAAGTTTTCTGGTTATTGAACCATGTTTCTTGTAGCAAGGCTATGTAAATTTCATTAATATTTAAGTAGTTCACGATTTCCTGGAATTTGTTGTTAACACTACGACAGTTGTGTTGAAGTAATTTTAATTTGCCAATGCCAAAATTTTTGTATTCTTGAACCATTTGATTAATTAAAATAAAAATCCATTAATGGGAAGACTTAGAAACTATTATGATTGATTATCATTTATTAAAATTACTTATATGAGTTATTAGTGAAATATGTAAGTAAAATTAAAAGGAAAATATAGCTAATTGGAGAAATAAAAAAGAAAGTAAAAGTGAAAGAAGTAATTGAGTGGGTAAAAGGAAGATTAGGAGTTTTGATTCATTTTGCAGAGTTGTCCTATTTGATTGATAAGGGCGGATTCACACTATCGCTCCGCTCTCGGTATGGCAAAATATTCTGAAGAGAAATAGAAAGAGAGTAGTCCACTTGGTAGGTAGCCTACCTCTCACCTTATTTTTACCTTTAGTCTTAGTATCCACCTGGACTCAGTAGGTAAATATCAGATTCTATTTTATCTTGTTAACCAGCCTCTTATTTTAATATTCATGTATACACCATCTTTTATATTATTATCAGTTCTGTAATGTATCCATTTATTGTCACCCTCTAGCGTAGATACTCATATATTAGATTAGATTAGATTGTTTGGGCGATCAACAACGCGGTCATTACGCCCTTCCATTACTCTATAATATTATTGCAAATCGCATTCATACTTTTTTATATTACTGTTAATTAAGATTGTTGCGGCCACAGGTAATTTTATTAAATAATTAAAAATAATTGTAAGACAAAATTAATTGTTTATAGCAACTATAAACAAATTGTTTTTAGCGGCCCAGTAGCTACGTTTGGTATTAGCCAATACCAAGCATAAGCCGGGCCAGTCTAGATCCCCAGACAAGAAGAGACTTTGAAAACAAATACTCCCATTTGGACTTTCCCTCTTATGAAAATCTCAAGGATTTCATCAGATCGGAACTTAGATCTTTGGAGTTGACTTTAGAAGACTTCGATCAAAAGGGCACCAACATTGTAAAAAAATATCCCTTTCCTGAGCCTAAACGGTGTTTACTATTTTCGGAAGGAGGCAAAGAAACAAGTGATCGACCAAGATATAGTAAGGGGCCTGATAGGGAAATTAAAGGAAGCAAGGAGGCTTGTCCTGTTTGTAAATCGTCGCATTCATTATATCATTGTAATACATTCAAAGTTGCAACTGCACAGGCGCGCATTAATTATTTAAGAAATTGGAGCGGTTGCACTAATTGTTTTTCAACAAGACATCACAAAAACCGCTGCACATCTACAAAAAACTGCCGAATTTGCAATCGCCGTCATCACAGCTGGCTTCACGTGGATTCATCGGAACTGGAAGGAAAAAGAGCGATAACAATGCCACAAAATACTAAAGCTGACAATACAAGGACTTCAACGGGAATTACTTCATTTTCCACCGCAATTAGCAGTGAAGAGTCAAGGGAAGGTGCCATACTTTCCGGAATCACAAAAGGAGAATCTTTCGTACTACTAGGAACAGCATCAGCCAGGATAAAAGATCTTAATGGGGATTATCAAACAATCCGTCTGCTTTTGGATTGTGGAGCTCAGCGCTCTTTTATCACAGAATCATGTGTGAAACGTCTAGCCTTACGTCCGAGAAAGAATAACCAGGTTTTCTGCGGATTAGGTAACAATCCTATTACAGAAGGCAAACATCAAGTAACATGCATCTTGGTCCCTCGTGATAGTCTTCATCCACAGCTACAAACAGAAGCCGTAATTGTCAAAGAAATAACGACTCACATGCCAAATTCCATATTGCCTCAACATGTGATAAATTATTTTAATGACTTCAACCTAGCAGATCCTCACTTTTGGAAAACCGGCGAAATCGATTTTTTACTAGGAGCAGACTTGTTCAGCGAAGTGATTATAGGAAGGTCCACGATTACTCCAAAAGGATTCCCGAATGCTTTGGAATCAGTATTCGGCTGGATTATCTGTGGGTTAGTTGATAGCTGTAGTCCATTCAACAATGTTTCAGAGAACTCACCGTTATGCCATCTTTGAACGATTTAATGGACAAATTTTGGAGGGTGGAAGAAATCCATTCATCAATTCCCAAAAGCCCTGAAGATAAGTATTGTGAAGAGCACTTTCAGAAAACACATCCTAGAACTACTTCAGGTAGATTTATGATACGCCTACCCTTCAAAAATCTTGAGAGGCCTGACTTTGAAAGTTCAAGAAAGTCAGCATTAAATCGTTTTTATAAAATGGAAGCGCGTCTACTCAAAACTCCAACACATCAAAAGGAATACTCTCTGGTTATAAATGAATATCTAGAACAAAATTTCCTCACTGCAAAACAATCGGAAAAGGCAAATTTTTTACCGCATCATGGAGTGATCAAAAACAGTAGCTCAACAAAACTGCGCATTGTTTTTGATGCATCAATGCCAACTCCTAAGGGTTCCTTAAATAGTCATCTTTTAACAGGTCCTAAACTTCACTCAGACATTCAGAACATAATCCTTACTTTCAGAACCTTCCAAATTGCATTAACATCGGACATTTGCAAGATGTACTTACAGATCATGGTGCATCCCGAAGACCGCATTTATCAGCATATGTTTTACCGTTCAGATCCTTCAGAGAAGGTCCAAGAATATGAATTAAATCGGTTAACATTTGGAATGTCTTCATCCCCTTTCCTTGCTTTACGGGTAATCAAACAATTAGTTACTGATGAAGGTTCCGAATTTCCTATGGCCGCAAGGGCCTTACAAAATAATCTTTATGTAGACGACATACTGGCAGGGGCTGATAATGTTGAAGAGACCTCACAGCTATATAAAGAACTCAATGAATTGTTAGGAAGAGGAGGATTTGTCCTAAGAAAGTGGGCCAGCAATTCAAATGACATTCTACAATCCATACCAGAAAACAGGAGGGACTCACCTTTAGAATTTTCAACTCCTGAATATTCCTCCATAAAAATATTAGGTATGATGTGGGACCCCCAATCTGACCAACTTTATTACTCTGTTCAAAAACCAATATTGTGTACTACAAAAAGAGCAGTTTTATCCACCATAGCAAGATTATATGATCCTTTGGGTTATATAGGACCAGTCATTTTTAAAGCAAAATTATTTATGCAAAAGCTTTGGGGATTAAAATTATGTTGGGACGAACCTTTGCCGACTGCCTTAAGTCAACAGTGGAGTAATTTTTTAAATCATCTAAACAGTTTAGAAAAAATAAGGATTCCCAGGCCTATCTTGCATGCAAGAACTCAACAATCAGATATAATCGGCTTCGCTGACGCTTCTTCATTCGGATACGCAGCAGTGATCTACCTACGGTCTATGAATATCGAAGGACACGCTAGCATTCATCTGTTAGCTTCAAAGACGCGGGTGGCTCCGTTGAAAACTTTAACAATACCCAGACTCGAATTGTGTGCAGCCCTATTGTTAGTGAAGCTAATACAATCTCTACAGAAGGTATTCGAAAAAATACCACATAATACAATTTATCTCCTTTCAGACTCAAAAGTGGTACTTAGTTGGTTAGCTACTCCACCCCACAAACTAAAAATTTTTGTAGCCAATAGAGTGGTACAAATATCTCAGTTGTCACTGTCAAATAAATGGTACCACGTAAAATCAGAGGACAACCCGGCCGATGTAGCGTCGCGAGGGCTTCTACCGTCGTTACTTAAAACCAATTCCTTATGGTGGGAAGGACCAGCCTGGCTAAAACAAGATCCTTCCACTTGGTCTATTAGTAAAATCATCGATCCTGATTTCAGTAAACTTCCGGAGACAAAGGAAGAGTCTATCCACATCTTAAGTCAATCGAATTCATCAAGTTGTTATTTTAATTTAATAGAAAGAATTTCCACATTCCAGAAACTACAGAGAATAATGGCGTATGTTCTGAGATTCATTAATAATGCATCACGAAGTACCACACCCAAGACTGGAAGCATCAAACTGAGGGAGCTTCATGATGCAACCATGATTTGCATAAAATTGACACAAGGCCAATATTTTCAAAATGAAATTAAACTTATTCAAGCTGAGGAATCAAACCAAACAAGACTTGCGTCACTAGCAGCCTTTCTAGATACACAGGGTATCCTCAGGGTGGGCGGTCGCCTCAATAATAGTCCTTTGGGTTTCGAAGAAAAGCATCCCATCATTCTACCGCCTAAAGCACATCTCACCTCATTAATCATTGATCATCTTCATAAAATGTATTTGCACGCCGGCCCTCAGCTACTTCATTCTCTGATATTAAGAAAATATTGGATAATATCAGCACGAAAAGTCATCCGGTATCGGGTTCATCAATGCCTAAAATGTCATCGCTTAAGAGCCACCAACATTACACCATTGATGGGAAGTTTACCCTCATATCGCTTTGAGCAGGGAAGGCCATTCGTAAATGTAGGCATTGACTTTGCAGGTCCGTTTCTGATAAGAGAATCCATGCGTAGGAAATCTCAAACTAGAAAGGCATACATATCCTTATTTATTTGTATGAGTACAAAAGCAATTCATCTTGAGGTAGTCTCCGATCTTACTACAAATTCCTTCATTGCTGCCTTAGAGAGATTTATAGCACGACGTGGAGTTCCTTCTTGCCTTTTCTCTGATAATGCTACCAATTTTGTGGGTGCCAGTAGACAACTTAAGGAACTTTGGAGTTACTTCTGAAAAACGGAAACTCAGGAAAGAATTTTGAATTTTTGCAATTTAAAACAGATAGAGTGGAAATTTATTCCTCCTGCTACTCCACATTTTGGAGGACTATGGGAAGCTGGCGTTAAATCCATGAAGAGCCATTTGATGAGAGTATTACACGAGCGAATGCTTAATTTTGAAGAATTAAGCACAATAGTGACGAACGTCGAATCTATTCTAAACTCACGTCCTATTTGTCCACTCACTACTACTCCAGACAATACAGACGTGTTAACTCCGGGCCACTTTCTCATTGGAGGACCTCTATTGGGGACTCCTGACATAAACTTACAAAGTTTACCACTCAACAGATTAACCCGATGGCAGCTGGTCAAAAGGTCAATACAGGATATCTGGCAGAGATGGCGCATGGAATATCTAAATACTCTTCAGCAAAGAGTAAAATGGCGCAGGAACGTTCCTAATGTAGAACCAGGAATGATGGTGTTGCTGCGAGAATCCAACGTGCCAACGTCCTCGATGTTGGCCAATAGCACGGATTCTTGAAACCTACCCAGGAGATGACGGCAAGGTGCGCATAGTAAAATTGAAGACAGCATCAGGGGAGTATGTAAGGCCTTGTAAGCTATGGTTTAAATGTTCAAACTTACTTAAGTAATAGGTTTAAAATTTTTGTTAAAAATTTGGTGGGCGGAATGTTGCGGCCACAGGTAATTTTATTAAATAATTAAAAATAATTGTAAGACAAAATTAATTGTTTATAGCAACTATAAACAAATTGTCTATAGCGGCCCAGTAGCTACGTTTGGTATTAGCCAATACCAAGCATAAGCCGGGCCAGTGTAGCCTTACGTGTGCCGTAAGAGAGACAGGTGAGGTAGCAGCTACCTAAGGAACTTGATCGAGCCAGGCTCAAAACTGCTTCAGGAGCACAGAAAGTTGGTCCAGACAGAGAAGTTGTTTCCACAAAGACGGTAGAGGACATTAATATTCATTTTTTGTATATATGTCGAGTGGAAGTTCTAAAAGATATCAATTAAGTTTTTTTTCTTTTAATTGTTTTTATTGTAACCAGAGGCATATATATTAATTTTATTTTTTTTTTGTTTAATTCAGGATTTTTCTTTCTTTTTTATTAAATGTTGACAAGGATCTTATTTATTTTTTTGTTTTCGATAAAAAGGAAATTATATGTAAATATTAATTCATTTAAAGTTGTGTCACAATAAAGATATTGTATTTAAAATTAAAATCATATTTAATTCTCCAATACCAGAGATTTATAGTTAAATAAGGTTTAGTTTGAGGAAATTCTAAATTCAGAATTTCCAAGCTGCCTTAACAAAGATGTTATAATATTACTTTAATTTTGAATGAATTATATTTTTTCAAATATGTGGATCTCTTTCAGGAGTTTTATTATGTTATCCGCAGCTTTGGTAGAATCCTTTAATGCCTCCGAGGTGTTACGTGGAATATTAAGTTTTGTAAAATGATCTTCGTATCTACCATCTATCTGCTGCATTCTTCTATAATATGTTTTATTGTAAGAGGTGTTTTGCATATTTCGCATGTTGGTTCAGATTCTTTTGTTATGAGGTGAACGTGGGTGAGGTTCGTATGACCTATCCGAAGCCTTGTCAGAACTACCTCTTCTCTTCGGTTCCCTCGAAGGGAGCTAATCCAGTTTCTAGTTGTACGCTTAATGGGTTTTAACTTGTTAGAGAGAGGGACTTCGGACCACATGGATTGCCAATAACTCTTTATTCTCTTTTTGAGCCATGTTCTCACATCATTTGCCTCATATATTTGCAATGCTGGGCCAGTCATGATTGCTGCTTCCTTTGCTGCCCTGTCTGCTATTTCATTGCCAGAAATTCCTGTATGCGATGGCACCCATAGAAAGTTTATCGATTTGTTAAGATCCGATAGAATATCGAGATAATTAATGTTTTTTTTCATTATCTGACCTTCCCTCGTGCGTTTTTGAATTGCTTGTATGGCTGATAATGAATCAGAACAAATTAAAAAACTTCTTGCATTGCAGTCAATAGCATGATAAAGAGCAGTTGCAATCGCCTGTAATTCTGCAGTAAATATTGTTATGAAAGGAGGTAGTTTGTATTTTTTTATTGTATTTGTTTGGACTACTGCGTAACCAACATAGTCATTGCTTTTTGAACCATCTGTAAAGATAATCTCATAATTGTTGTATTTTTCCTTGATAAAGGAATCAAAGCTCAATGTAGGCGGGTGGATATTTCTTAACGAGAGGTCTATTTTTGGTGGAGGGTTTGTCCAAATCGGCTTATGAAAGTCATAGTCTATTAAGTCTATAGATATACTATGGATTTCACTGATCATATCTCTGTATCTGATTGCTAATGGAGAAGAGTTTCTTGGTTTAGAGTTATATAATTGTATATGCTGTCGATGAAAAATGTGGTTGTATGCAGGATTGTTAGGCTGGAGTTTAATTTTTGCAAGATATAAGGAGATCAGCTCCTGACGACGAAAAACAAGTGGTGGAATCGAGGCTTCTACGCAAAGGCTAATTATAGGACTGGTCCGAAATGCTCCAGTGGCGAGTCTTATACCTCGATGATGAACAGTATCCAGGAGTAGCAGGTGATTCGTTTTCGCTGATGAATAAACAGCACAACCATAATCGATCTTAGATCGGACGAGGCTAGTATATACCATAAGCATGCTTTTGCGGTCGGCACCCCAGGATGTCTTAGCGAGCACCTTCATTAATCTAAGCCGGCTGGAACATTGCTCGCGTATATGTCTGATGTGGCTCAACCAAGAGAGTTTCCTTTCTAAAACCAGACCAAGAAATTTAACTTCTTCTGTGAATCTCAATCGTTCACCGTACATATAAACCTCTGGACATTCGGATGGATTTCTTTTCCTTGAAAACATGAGGCATTTGGTCTTACTAGTTGAGAAGCGGAGATTATTATTATCTGACCATCTTTATAAGTTGTTGATGACATTCCTAAGGATCCTCTTCATCCAGTTACTATTCCTGAATCGTAGTAAAATGGTAAGATCGTCGACATATAGAAATGCTTTGATTGGCCGGGGAATTACATTTACTATTGAATTAATGGCTATTGCGAATAACGTGCAGCTTAGTACACTTCCTTGTGGTATACCGTTTGCTGTTGTCTTGGAAGCAGAGATGTATCGTCCTATTCTTACTCTTATGCACCTCAGTTGAAGGAAGCTTTTCAGGAAGTTGATTAGGTGTCCACGAAAACCCCATGAATACATGTTTTGTAGAATGACATTCCTATTGATTGTGTCATACGCTTTTTCTAACTGCCTCTTTTTGTTGTATGAACGTGTTTAGCACTTCAGCCTCCATAGTTATTAACTCGTCAATTGTAGATCTGCCTTTGCGGAAGCCGCATTGGATACCTGTTAGTATGTTGTATTTTTCCAATATCCAAGTGAGTCTTTTATTAACAATTTTTTTTAGCAGTTTTGAGAGACTTGAGAGTTAATGATATGGGCCTGTAGCTATTTATTATGTATTTGTCATTACCGGGTTTTAAAACTGGTATGATAATTGACTCTCTCCAAGATACGGGATAATAAGAGACTTCCCAAATTCTATTATATATGGATAATAGTGCGCTTTTTGCTGTGGGTGGTAGATTTTTAATCATTAAATTATGGATATCGTCCTTGCCTGGGGATGAAGGTTTTAATTCGTCAATAGCCGACTGTAGCTCCCAAGAGGTGAATGGTCGATTGTATTGCTGCTGGAGATGTTCTTCGTGGCCAGAGTTTCCATCACTTTCCTGAACATCGCTATCATCCTGGAGAGGTATTGTTTGATGGTTGGAAATACTTGCATAATGATTCACAAAAGCTTCGGCTATTGTTTTTGTGTCAGTAACTATGTTTCCTTGCAGATTAATAGCGGGTGTTTCTGGATTAAATTTGCCTGCAATACTATGGATTTTCTGCCAGATCTTCTTGATAGGAGGGTGGACATTTATGGACTCGACATAAGAGATCCAGGATCTCTTCTTTTTGGTTTTAATAATGCTACGAGAGATAGCTTTTTCTTTTTTATACTTTATGAGATTTTCGGTTGTGGGGTTTCGCTGAAACAGTTTTAGTGCTTTATTTTTTATTTTTAGAGCTTTTCGACAGTCCTCATCAAACCAGGGAGCGTGGTTGGGTCTAGGGAGGCCTTTGGATTTCGGGATGCTATTAATGGCAGAGTCTATTATTTCGAAATGAGAAACCCTATTGCTTCGTCTATATCGACTGGCAAGTCTTGGGATTTTATCTTTATAGAGTTTTTAAAGACTTCCCAGTTTGCTTTTTCGACAATCCATCGTGGTTGGCTGGTCAATTTGGGTAACTCATGATTAAAGTTTAATTTGATGGGGAAGTGGTCGCTTCCATATTGGTTTTGGCATACTTCCCACGACAAATGATTTTCTAGGGCAGGTGAGGAGATGGCTAAGTCAATAGCCGAAAATGTTCCAGTTCTAGGGCATAGGTGAGTCATATCTCCTGTGTTGAGTACTAAAGCATCAGTAGTATCTATAACTCTTCTGATAACATTTCCTCTTGGATTGTTTAGCCCGTTGAGACTCCAGGAGCTGTGGGATCCATTCATATCCCCAACAATAAGATAAGGGCATGGGAGTCTATTAATAAGTTGCAGTAGCGCAATTTCGTTTATGGGTTCAGTTGGAGGTAAGTATATGTTGCATATAGTAATCGAAAAGGATAATTTGACTTGGATAACTATAGCCTGTAGTGGGGTGTCTGTGTGCAGTTCTCTAGAGAAGAGGTGCCTCCTAACTGCTGTGGCAACTCCTCCATGAGCCCTTTCTCCTTGCTCTAGCTCCTTGTCTTTGCGGTACACCGTGAAATGAGGCATCGTCAGATCTGAGTTTTGGGAGAGCTTGGGCATATGACGGCGGGGTCGGTATTCTTCAGTAGAACTTTCATTTCAGCATGCTGAGTACGAATTCCATTACAATTCCATGATATAATGGGCATCTTAATTAGTGACTTTATGAGCACCCAATGGAGTCATCTGCCATACTAACTCATCAATACGTTCTATTATTAAGCCTGAATGATATATACCATAATTATTACGTTTCAATCCGTTAAGAATTGATTTTATTAAAAAACAGAGGGCGATTATGAGGCAATTCTTTTGAAATAGTAAGCGTGGTTTTCTTGGGTTGATTGAGATAATTAAATTTCTATTAGGACAGATTGAGATAAATATTATCAATAAAATTTTTGTTTTATTTATTTCTAATGAACTATTTTTATGTGGGATATTATCGAACTTGGTAACACTAAAAATATATAGAGAACGGCTATATGGAAAGATTAGGTCTATCTGATTTAATGAAAAACTTAAGACGCATAATATGTGTTTGTGGTTGAAATTAGTTCTAGTAAAAGAGTTACTCTACACCGAAACAGATACATCGTCATTAATGGAAATTAATTAGTATCCATTTCACTTTCATTTTTAGTTTCATCATCATATTTTTTTTATTTTTTTTTTGGGTTCCGTTTAAGTGTGTTGCGTTTTGGAAGTGGAGGAGTTTTAAATTTACCATCATTTTGTTCATCCGGGCTGGGATCCGGAGGATTAGTTTTTAAAACTATTTTGGGTGTTACTGGGGGGGGGGGGGCGTTCGGAGAGGGTGAAAGTAAGGGGGTGTCAGGGAAAGGTGTAGAAGACGAAATAGCTGTGGGGAGCAGTGTTGCCAAGTAGGGTGATTCATTTTTCCCCACTTCCCATCAAACTATTTCCCCACTTTTTTCATTAAGTCCAGTCTTTATTAAATTTTACTTTCAATCAACTTGTGGCATCATTTTAGCAAAATTTTTTTAATTTTATGGAACAATAATCATATGAAATGAACAGCAGTTGACACTGGAATGATAGATGGGTAGTTTTCAGTCTGACAACTTGTGGTGTGGGCGTGGCCAGTTTTGAGAGGTTATGTGGCCGTCATGTTATCGAACTTCCATCGCCTTTTTTCCAGTTAAAAAGTGCCTTGATTGGCTTTTATAGATTCTAGCTTTCGATTCCCGCTCGCTGCGCTCGCTCTTCAGAGATAAATAACCCCCAAAAGGGTCCTTTTCAGTGGAGATCGGGCCTTACTTTGAAGGGCGCCTTATTGAAAGGCGCATAAGCCGCTCTTCAATACTTGTACCTAAATAATCTTGATTTATTCGCCTTTAAACTGTTGTTCTGTATTCCACTATCACTGTCAAATTCACTATCACAACTCAAATATTTTTTATCATTTCCCAACGTATTGTAACAAAAATTTTTGTTTCAAGAACTAATAACTTTTTTTTTTGCAATTTCATTGATCTAAAACAGACTCTATGGAATAGCTTTAATTTTACTTTTTTTTTTTTTCTTCTCTTCATACATTGATTCGCACCTGTCAGCGATCTGCGACAATCAGCGAATTCGAGGTCTGCAGCAACGCATTAATATGTAAGGCATAAGGACATGAGGAAGGAAAGTGCTCAGCAGCACCTCTTTCCGGGCTTGACAGTAGTTCAGTTGAGATCTCTCATCCAGCTTCTTTTTAGCCGCCTTCTAACGGACATGTCAGGCGTGGCCATGTGGTTAATTAATCTGTTATGATGTCTTTACAATTTAAGAAAAAAACGTGAGTAATGTGTTCATACATTCATGTGTTCATTGGATAGTCGGTTGTTGTAAGTCTGTATGTAGAGTTTGGTTACTTACGTATCTGGGAGCGTCCGTAATTAGTCTCAAAATTTTGGATTGGAAAGTTTGTAATTTTTTTAAGTGCGTCTTTTTAGCTGAGCCGAAAATCTGTGGGGCGTATGTCCAAATGGGTTTAAGTAAGTGTATGTATTTCAGTATTTGTCATCAACTGATATACATTCAGTATGCATGTATATCAGTTTTTGTCTAATTTTCAATTTAGAAGATTTGGAAAAAAGTGAGTAAAGTATTTTTAAACGTATGTTCAGTGTCTTTTTTTTTTTCATTTTGACATGTGGGCCCCAACTCATCCTTCTGTCGAACAGAAGTCTAAGGTAGTATACAGTTTCTGTCTGTGGAATTTGGTTGTCGCCGATATAAACTGGGGGACACGTATCTCGTCTGAGTGTGAAAGTTATGTGTTGTGATTTAATCTCATTTTCCAGAGTGAGTATGGTTTTAAGCTTGAAGAGAAGCCCCTGGTGCTAGACTTTTTCAAATGCTTGGGTGACGTCCAGAAATGCACCAGTTGCGTATTTTTTTTGCTCTAATGCTCCAAAAATGTAGTCAGTAACTCTGTGTAATTGTTGTATTGTAGAATGGGAAGTACGAAAACCGAATTTATGGTCGGGTATTATATTGTTTTCGGTCAGTATGTCAACTAACCTTTTTTATAGTAATTTTTCGAAAAGTTTAGAACAAATGGGAAGAAGACTAATTGGTCGGTATGATGATGGATTATGTAAGTCGTTTTCTCTTTTGTAAATCATTTTGATGAGTGAATATTCCATCAAATGGGGAATTTAGTTGTCCTGAGTATACAGTTGTATATTATAGTTAGAAACACTGGAGCTTTCCTAGGCATTTGTTGGAGCGCTTCGGCTGTTATTAAGTCATTCAAGATCATTAAACTATTCAATGATGACGTAATAATCGAGCATATACAAGAAATCGATATAATGATACATAGTTAAAACATTCGATTAGCTTAACCAAAAAAGTATTTCTTCTATAACAAAACACTCAATAATGTAAAACAACAAAGATGCCACATTTGAAAAATTTCCCCACTTTTCAAAATCATTATTTTAAGAATTTCCCCACTTTTTTGGAATTTTGAAAAGTTTTTCCCCAATTCCCCACTCTTGTTGAAAATCCCCACAAGTGGGGACTGTTCCCCACGGTTGGCAACAGTGGTGGGGAGGGAGGGATTTTACTTTGTGTACGACAGTTGTAAATATGTAAATGTATATTTTTTTAATGTAAAAAATATAAATTATATTTGTTTTGAATAATCCTTGTCCTTAAAAAAATATTTTACACATTTGGTGGTAAAAACAAAATTAAAAAATGATTCAGTTATAATTGACTAAAACGTAAACAATCGAATTATAAATTTAGTAATAAAATGAAAATTTGGTTTGTTTAAATTGAAGATAAGAGAGTTGATTATGCTCAAGTAAAAGTGAGTAGTGAATTTAGTTAGGAAAGATTAAAGATTGTGAGTAGTGAATTAAGTTTTTTTATTAAAGAGGGTTTGTTTTTTATGTGACCGGGAAGTTCCTCATATCGCTGAAAACATTAGGAGGATGGGAGGTGTAGTGGGAGATCACCGGCGTCGGTCACAGTGAAGTCAACAGTGACCCAGGCATGGACAGTGATCGTCCAGTGACTGAAGTCACAGGGACGCCAGTCACTCCCCATTGAATGATTTTCTCTACCCGAAATTTTGTGCTTTTAACCCCAATGAAACTGTAAGAAGTTTATGATTAACTTATTTACAGTTTTAGAGCACATCATTTTTAAAACTTTTCTAACCTGAGGGGTGGGTCACAAATTTCGAAAAAAAAGAAGATTAGTGGAATCAATTCAGGCAAATCAAGCTTAAAAATTTACTAGGATATTGGTATTTATGTATCACTTTATGAGTACCCCTCCCCCCTGAAAGGTGAGGATACTCATAAAGTATTACTACTTCTATATAAAATGAGTTATATTTAGTCATATCCCAAGTCCACTAATTGAAGATGAATTGTATTTAAACATTTACATTAATTTACAACGTCATTATGTACTAATATGTATTTTAAATTAAGGCCTTTATTACTCATGAAATAAAATTAAAAAAAGTGCGGCCCCCCTCAGGAAATTTCTGGATCCGCCACTGCTAGAAGATACATTGAAATGTTGCTATGTAGAGAGAGAGATATATAGAGGTTTTTCATTCAGCCATTACTATTTCTATTCTGTACTTATCATATTATTTAACATCTTTAGTTCTCTTATATTATGACCCAGGTCACTGACAAGTAGAGTTCCTGTGAATTCTTTGAGTGACAAATCTTCCAGAGACAGTGACAGAAGTCACAGTGACTTGTAAATTTTGGTCACAGTGACTACTGGTGACCGGTAAGTCACAGTGACAAAGTCACAGATACGCCAGTCACTCCCCATCCCTAATTACAGTAAGTACCAGTGGAGCAAGACGCTACCAACTCAGTATTGGAATTAACCTTAGACTCAATAAAGTCGACTGTCTGGCAACCGACTTCTATTTCTTTGCCTCTATTCCTAACAGCCTCAGCATAGCTGACAGATGAGGTACCATGTTTTTCTCTGTACATTCGTCTCGCGGTTCCGTAAGGTACTTTATCTTTAAATAGAATGACCTTTATTTCT
Source organism: Aelia acuminata (assembly GCA_911387785.2). Taxonomy (NCBI): domain Eukaryota; kingdom Metazoa; phylum Arthropoda; class Insecta; order Hemiptera; family Pentatomidae; genus Aelia; species Aelia acuminata. Next base: position 88,656,567 of record OU426980.1, on the reverse strand, counting down.
TTTTCTTCAATAAATCGAGGGCATTTGAATTCTAGACTGGGGTGATTTTGTTTACAATTGACACAGTTTGGAATAATTGTGTCGCACTGTGCACCTGGGTGGGCGGGCTTGGCACAGAATTCACAAATAGGCTCTCTAGAGCATGTGTCTGAAAAATGTCCAATTTTTAGACATTTCCGACACCTTATAGGATTAGGTACGTACATTTTCATTTTATAAAACCCTACACCGATTCTTCAGGGAGAGTGGGGAGTGAGAATGTTAGTATATATAAACTAGTTTTCCTTTCAATTCCTGCCTTTCTTGAGATAATTCTTTTAATTTTTTTGACGTTTTGGTCTTTCAATTCTACTAATATTTCGTGTTCATCTAAATTATCTAAATCAGGACAAAAAATAACACCCTTACTTAAATTTAGTTTTTCATGGGTTTTGACCCGAATTTTAATTTCTCCGAAATTGGTTAATTTTAATAGTTTCTCAGATTGTAGGTTAGTATTCGTCTCTATTAGAATCGTTCCTTTTTTTACATTCTTAGGCTCATCACATAAGTTTTTAATGGTTTTATGTATCAAAAAAGGAGAGATTTTCTTCAAATCTCCCTCTCCTTCCCTTTCAATAATTAAAAATCTATTTTTATTAGGAGGTAATCCCGATTCATTATTTTTATTACCCTCACTTAAATCACTTATATGCCTTTTTAATCGTTTACGATTTGTAGGCTGTATGTCAGGGGGTCTATTCATGATTGATAGGTTAAAGTATATTCCCTATGATTTAAAGTAATATATCTATATATTTCTATATACCAATAAAATTCAAACGGACGAAACTAAAAAATTAAAGACAGAAAAAAAAAAAAAAATAATTCTTCTGAAGAAAGACACTACTGCCGTCTTTTGTTAAAAAAAATAAATAATATTATAGAATTCCTTAATAATTTTAAATGGTTAATTAAAGTTAGATAAAGAGAATTATTTAAATAAACTAAAATCTAAACACTTATCTGCTGGGCAAGAGTAACTTGCCCAGGTAATCCAATGTTGTTCAGCTCACGATATTTACCCCACGGCGTCTCCTTCAATACACTACTCATATATTTGTTTTCTTTTAGCCCTGATGAAGATCCACAAGTTGGATCGAAACGTTGGCTTACCATAATAAAATCATTGTAAACTGAAAATCCTGACCATCATTTAACCTATCGTAATTGAAGAACAGTTGACCATCTCTCATCTCTCTCAAAAATTAAAATGTTTGATTTACAAAAAAATATTATTTAAAAAATAACTGAAAATAAATTACTTCTGCTAAAAATAAAATATAAACAATTCAAAGTTAATAATGGAAAAGAAAAAAAATGTAAATTAAACAATAGAAAAAAACTACCTCTAACACTAATGAAATTAATAAAATACATAATTTGGTTTTTTTTACTATTGATAATTCAAAAAATATTGAAAATTACTGTTATAAGTTATAAGTAATGCAGGTAGCTGGAGCTGTTTTTTTTTTAAAGTCAACAAATAATCAAGAGCCGTAGCGGTTACCTGTTACCAGTTGCATTCGGAGCAGTTTCAGTCACTGTGCACTGAAGAGAGAATGTAACCGTTCCTGCAAAATAACTGTTTCCATCACCGTGACTAGGTCCAGTTCCAATGGTGGGGAGTGATGAACTACTGGTGCACAATCGGTGATTGTGAGGTCGATGTGGAAGATCGATGATTGACTATCGATCTGTCGATCATTCGGTGGAACAACGAGTTAAAGAGAACGGCTTTAACATTACCGCCCACCAAAATTTATTTTAAATTTTTAGGATCAAGGCGGCTCAGCTGTAGGAAGTAATGGAGCTAATTTCGAAACTGGCCTTATGTAATCTCCAGTTAAGGTTCTGATTTTCACTACTCTAATTATCCCGTCGTCTCCAGGAAACACATCAATGACACGACCTTTAGGGCCATCTTGCTAGCGGGATATTGGGATCCTTTAATAATACTAGAGTACCAGGGGATATATTAGGAGTATCCAAAGTCCATTTTACTCTTTGCTGTAAACAATTCAGGTAATCGTGTTTTCAGCGATTCCAAAAATCTGAAATCGATCTTCTTAAGAGCTGCCAACGAGTCAGGCGACTTGACGGAATATCACTAAGATCGGGTTCTGGCAACGCCAATAAAGGAGCTCCTATAAGATAATGGCCAGGAGTTAATGCATCAAGATCTTCAGGTGAGGAAGACATCGGGTGTAGAGGCCGGGAATTGAGAATCGCTTCGATGCGTGTCGTTATTGTTGTCATTTCTTCGAAAGTAAGAATTTGGTCTTTCACGACGCAAGCAAAGTGAAACTTAAGAGATTTCACACCCGCCTCCCATATACCTCCAAAATGTGGTGCTGATGGAGGAATGAAACTCCATTCACTTCCTCTTGTAACTAGATGCTCTTCAATCTTCTGTCTCATTGGCTGTAGATTCCACCAGGGATATAACTCTTGTAGCCGTCGAAGAGCTCCGATGAAGTTGGTCGCATGATCTGACATGATCTTACTAGGCTATCCCCGTCGTGCAATAAATCGATCCAGAGCTGCTCAGAACGCTTCTGTAGTGAGATGAGAAACTATTTCCATATGTATTGCCTTTGTACTGAGACATACAAAAAGAGCAACATAGCCCTTGTAAGTCGCTGCTTTACGTCTGAGTGATTCTCGTAGCATGAAGGGACCTGCGAAATCTACTCCCACTATGAGGAATGGTCTACCTTGCTCGAAACGGGATATAGGTAAGTTTGCCATCCGATAGGTGAAATTCTTCGTAGAGAACTGATGACGTCTTAAACATTGGTGTACTCGTTTCTGTATTAAACGACGACCGGATACTATCCAAAATCTTCTTCTGAGAAGCGAGTGTAAAATGTGAGGACCAGCATGTAAATATGATATATGGTAATGATCGATCAACAAGTTGACGAAATGAGCCTTGCGAGGGAGTAATATTGGGTACTTGGCATCATTAGCCAATGGTGCGTTTCGCAATCTGCCGCCCACCCTATCAACGGTAAGGACACCCACCGAATCAACGAATGGAAATAGCGATTGTAGAGTTATTTTTTCTGATTTGTCCGCCTTAGGGAAATAATGCTTTTGTATCATTTTTATCAGCACTATGGTGGTATCCTTGAGTTCTATCAGTTTTAGTGAGCCTGATTTGCGTTCATTCGAACTGGCTTTTAAATTTCCATAAAATAGTCGGATATAACTAAATACTCTAATCAAATTATTGAATGACGAAAAGTTATTAATTTCATCCATCATTTTGGTACAATACTCATTTTTTGCAAATATAATATTCGCATCCTGTTTAATTTCTGGTAATTGCGAATTATTAGGAACAGTGCTTTCGGTTAGAGGCCAATCTGAAATAGGAAGTCGCAGCCAATCAGGTCCGAACCACCATGATGAATCATCAATTAAGTCAGCGGGGTTGCAACCACGAGAGGCGACGTCAGCTGCATTATACTGGGAGCGAATATGATGCCATGATTCAAGTTGAGAAAGATCCAGAATTTTAGCCACCCTATGAGCTACGAATGTTTCCATCTGATGAAATGGCAGTTTGAGCCAAGCCAGGTAAGTGGCCGAGTCGGATAATAAATATATTGGTGCTTCCCGCCATTGGGACAAAAATTCTTGAAGGGCCTTCAAGGTTTCAACCAATAACACTGCGGCGCAGAGTTCTAATCTAGGTATTGTGACTGGTTTCAAGGGAGCCAAGCGTGTTTTGCCAAAAACAAGATTCGTTGAAATGTCACCACTTTCAACTTCGGTTCGGAGATATATTGCAGCTGCATAATCCAGTGAAGAAGCATCCGCAAAGCCAACTATGGTAGTACTCACCAGTCCGCTCGAACTAACTCTTCGTGGAAGGCTTATTTGGGATAGTTTGTTCAATTCATTGGAAAAGAGTTCCCATTGAGTCTTAATGTATGATGGACAGGATCATCTCATCCAATTTTTTTCCACAGTTGTTAAAAAAGTTTCCACAGTTTTTGAAGAATGGTTTTCGCTCGGAAAATAACAGGTGATAAGTATCCCAAAGGATCGTACATACGAGCTATTGAAGACATCCCTCTTTTGGTTAATATAATGTCCTTTGGTGTGAATCGGTATGATAATCGATCTTTATTTGGTTCCCATTGCATGCCTAGGATCTTAACTGTAGTGTCTTCCATATTACAGAGTGATACTGTAGGCTCGACTTCTTCAGATGAGACATTCTTCACAAGTTGATGTGCATTGCTACACCATTTCTTTAAAGTGAAACCTCCTTTCGATAGCAAATCAATAAGTTCGTTTTGTAATTTTAAGGATTCTTCAAGCGTATCTGCGCCAGTCAACAGATCATCAATGTATATGTTGTTCAGCAAAGCACATGAAGCGAGCGGATAATTATGTCCTTCGTCAGTGACAAGTTGTTGGATCACCCTTATGGCCAAGAAAGGAGAACAAGATAACCCGAAGGGCAAGCGGTTAATTCATACTCCTGAATTGCATCATCAGGATTGAATCGGAAAAACAGGCGATGGTACAAACGTTCTTCAGGATGGATTAAGATTTGAAGAAACAACTTACATATATCAGCTGAAACAACATACTGGGGTATACGAAATTTCAACAATATGTCCCTGATATCATGTTGAAGCTTTGGCCCGGTTTGAAGATGACTGTTCAGTGATCCAGAGTTGGTGGATGCCGAGGCATTAAAAACAATACGTAAATGGGTGGATGAACCATCTTTGCAAACCCAATGACGAGGAAGAAAATTTTCCCTGTTCGAGTGATGAGTGAAAGATATTTCTGGCTAAGGTAATCCTCGAACACCGTGCTATATTCAAGTCTTAAATTTCTGGCGTTATTCAGCTTTTCCTCTAGCTTTCTGAAACGATGAAGCGCCATAAACTTTGAGGATTCTAAATTGGGCGGTTCACCTTTAAATGGCAGACGAACGATGTATCTTCCATATTCGCCTCTTGTATAGTTCGATTTAAAATGTTCCTCAGCTCTAGCATCATCTGGGTTTATTTTGTTAACAGTTGCAACTTCCTCGATCTCCCAAAATCTACTCATTATGGTAGGCAGTGCTTCATTTTCAAAATGTGTTTCGGCTACAGTAAGCATAGTTTGACTGGCTGAAAATGGTGAGGCGTTTGAAATTGCTCCAAGTAATACCCAACCAAATACTGTGTTCAATGTATTTGGAAGTCCATCCTCAATGGTAATGGATTTGCCAATTATTACATCATCAAATAAGTCAGCGCCTAACAACAAATCTATTGGACCTGGTTGATGACATGATTTGTCTGCAAGTTTCAAACGTTTGAATTTATCCATTTCTTGGGGGGTATAGGAACAGAAGGCATCTCTGCACTGATTTGGTCGATTACAATGGCCATAGTATGCAACTGAGGCAAATCTTCTGTTTGCGGTACGATGAAACAAGGAACTTGATATTTTCCACCTGATATTGGACTCATACTGCGAAAAGTAGAAGAATCTATAAGGCGATGTGTGCTTTTACATATAGGACAAACAACTTGTTGAGACTTTGCATTGGTCATCAAGACTTGTTTAGGTCCTGTTACAAGCTTATTGTCTGAGTGCGATGATTTGTTGCTTGAAGTCAAATTCGCAGATTGTAATTCCACCATCTGCTGGGCAATAAATTCAACAAAATCTTGCCAAGTAGGCAACTCGGCTTTTGTGCTTGAAATGATTAAAAAAAAAAAAAAAAAAATAACCAAAAAGAAAATAAAACACGAAATCTTGTTGTGAAGCGGTTTTTCCACGAGAAAAATTCATTTTATGTTTGAGGTATATTTTGCAATAAATTAATGCAAAAAACGGTCACCGATTTATTTATTGACTATAACTCATTGCTATTATAAAATAACGTTCAATTTGAAACGATTAAAAATCCAGTATATTATGAAAAATGTCAGATCATCTACAAAAAAATATATTAAAGCAAAAAATAATTAAAATATGAATCAGGAAAAGAAGAGAAAACAATCAGTAAACTGCAGCATTTACCGATTTCAAGCGTATTCGAATGCATTCGGAAAAAAATTTAAATAATTTCTGCACCATTAATTAAATTAATTTATAATTAATATTAATAATTATCAAATGTTGCAATATATTCTTCTTATTATATGTTTTGATAATATTATCTTCTTCCTCAAGAAAAGTACACTTAACAGCTATTTCTGCAAACGAAAAGTTGAACTTTTTTTGGCCATAAAATTGATAAATAAATAAATACTTTAATAACTGAAAGTTAATTATTAATTAAAATCAATAATTTTTTTTTATTTAGAAAAATCTTTATTGATATTATTACATTCTGTCTCATACGAGACATTGGTAATAGTGCTAATTGAGCACATTCATACAATATAAAATCAATAATTAATCATGCAATTTACCGATAGTGTTCTCTCCTTTTCCTGATTCATAATTCAATTATTTTTTGCTTTAATATATTTTTTTGTTAATGATCTGACATTTTTCATATATACTGCATTTTTATTCGTTTCAAATTGAACGTTATTTTATAATAGCAATGATTTATAGTCAATAAATAAATTGGTGACCGTTTTTTACATTAATTCATTGCAAAATATATCTCATACATAAAGTGAATTTTTCTCGTGGAAAAACCGCTTCACATGATTTCGTGTTTTATTTTCTTTTCGGTTATTTTTTTTACTTTCACTTACCTATATATGAAATATATAGTAAGTGGAAGTATTGCGATCGTGAAAAATTTCGACTTCCGGTTTTCAACGGAAATACACGTTTTGGGGCCCCCTGAGACCAAATAACCAAGTCCCGCGAAATGGTCTGTGTGTGTGTGTGTGTGTGTGTGTGTGTGTGTGTGTGTGTGTGTGTGTGTGTGTGTGTGTGTGTGTGTGTGTGTGTGTGAACAGACTAGCTCAAAAACTATAAACCGTGCGAACCTGAAATTCGGTATTTAGTGTTGGTATATGCCCGCGATGTGACAGCAAAAATTTCATCAAAATTGCTCAAAGGGAGGGGGTACTTTATTTAATAACTTTTTACGTTTTTTTCGATTTTCTCGAAAACGGCTCTAACGATTTTGATTAAACTTGATATTTGATGTGTGTATGTGCCCGCAATATGACTGTAAAAATTTCATCAAAATTGATTAACCGGAGGGGGGACTTTACTTAATAAATTTTATACGATTATCATTTTCACGTGTTATTTTTATTTACTCAAAAACGGCTTTCACGATTTTGATCAAACTGGGTATTTGATGTATTTATATGCCAAAGATGTGATAGCCAACATTTCATCAAAATTGATCAACCGGATGGGGGACTTTATTTAATAAATTTTGTATCATTTTCACGTGTTTTTTTTATTATCTCAAAAAGGGCTTTAACGATTTTGATCAAACTGGGTATTTCATATATGTATATGCCAAATATGTGATAGCCAACATTTCATCGAAATTGGTCAAACGGAGGGGACCACAACAACGCATTAATTTCTAATCTAAGTAAGTTGGTAAGTGAAAGTTGTGTGTTGCGCGCACGCACCAGATTTTTTTTAATCATTTCACGCGTATTCGAATACATTCGGAAAGAAATTTAAATTATTTTTTCACCATTAATTAAATAAATCTATAATTAATATTAATAATTATCATAGTGTTGCAATATATTCTTCTTATTATATGTTTTGATAATATTATCTTCTTCATCAAGAAAAGTACACTTAACACCTATTTCTACAAACGAAAAGTTGAACTTTTTTTGGCCGTAAAATTGATGAATAAATAAATAACTGAAAGTTAATCATTAATTAAAATCCAAATACAGACGACTTCGATTATTCGAATACATTCGGAAAAAAATTTAAATTATTTCTTCAACATTAATTAAATTAATTTATAACTAATATTAATAATTATCATAGTGTTGCAATATATTCTTACGTTAAAACGTTTACTCCCGCCCTAGGTAAATACACCTCCGCCCTAGCAGACCGGATCAATGACCGCCAAATTGTGCAATCAACCGCCCAAGGACACCCCCTCCCGCCCTAAGTATACACCCCCTCCCCTCGCCCTAGTGTGCCTTAACCCTAGAAGTACCAAGGGGGGGGGCTCCTCGAGCCCACAACTTTTTGTTTTTGTTCCCTATCACCCAATTTTAATGGGATATTTTTGATATTTTATGTATTCCTTAGAAAAACATCCTAGAATGAGGATATAACAACAAAATGAAATAAAAATATTCTATGTTGAGAAAAAATTTTTTTTTGACGTATGGGCCCCCTCTTGGTAATGCACGGGGTAGTTATACACTTCAGTACCAAGGGGGGGGGGCTCCTCGAGCCCACTTATATTTAATACTACTTTTAACTAGTAATTCAAGTGTTATTAATTATATTGCTCAAATAATAACTACTTTGATATAATTATAACATACCTTCTCAAGTTTTTTTTTCCAATAAAAAATATTCTCATCTTCTTGTGTTAGAGAAGCCAAATCAAAAAAAGAAAAATACAACAACCTATCAAAATCTAAGCAGTGTTGCTTCAAATGTAAACGTTCAGTGTGTAACAAACACTCGGAAAAAAAAATCATTGTGCAAAAGCACCCATAATTGCATTTACGAATCTGATAATTAGATTTTCTTAAATTATTATTCAATTATAATGTTATAATAACTTAGATATAGATAACTTTTTATTCTAACAATGTTTAGATATGTTCCTCTAGTAGAATAAAATTATTTTTAATTTAAAGTCATCCTTTTTTTCCCCATCCGAAATTTTTTTTTTTTTTTTTTTTCACAGGTGTCACAAGAAACGTTCATTAAACATAATCCAATAGAAATAAAAAAATTAAAAAATTATAGAACCAAAATAAAAGGTTTTTAAGGTTGTGGGCTCAAGGAGCCCCCCCCCCCCCTTGGTAATCCGTGCTACCTGGGAGAGGTCGGTAATTCTAGGGTTAACTCCTCAAGGTCTACTAGCTCAGGGTGATGCATCGTACAGCATGCAGCTCGAATGTAAACAAAGCGCACGTGTGAAGCAGTAGTGCTGATTGAGCGTAAATAGTGGATAGAGAGCATTCTTTGTCGCCTTAACTCCTCAAGGTCTACTAGCTCAGGGTGATGCATCGTACAGCATGCAGCTCGAATGTAAACAAAGCGCACGTGTGAAGCAGTAGTGCTGACTGAGCGTAAATAGTGGATAGAGAGCATTCTTTGTCGCCTTAAATCCTCAAGGTCATCCTACAGCTCGAATGTAAACAAAGCGATGTTGCAACATCTCACACATTCCATGCGACGTTGCCAGATTGTGCAACCAACCGCTCAAGTACACCCCCTCCCGCCCTAGCAGACCGGGATAATGACCGTGACCTAGTTCACAATTGCACAAATAGTGGAAAACAACTACTTATATTTATATATATATATATATATATATATATATATATATATATATATACATATATTCATCGATAACAGTAAACCTTCTTAATTTAGATCTAATCGACGGTTGGACACTACAATCATAAGACCACCAAATTCATGGAAAGACTGAGCATTGATTACCGTTTTAAAGCAGAATTTAAGACTTCTTCAAGTTCCCGAGGATCGTTTAAATTTAAAATAGCAGTAGTAGCCATTATTGATTTAAATTAGGTTTTGATTTCCGACTTCCAATCGCTATGGCAATTAAAAAGGAATACTGTAATTCCTAGAAAAGCTTATTTTCAGTTGATTTACGGACCTTAACAAGGGATTCAGTCCCCTCTGTCTTCTATCGGATACACTCGGTCACTGTCGGATATTAGTTAACGTTTTATATAACGATATTAGTTATCATGAAATCTTGTGCCGATTCTTCATGGAATGACACTTCTGTTAAGCTATCCGGATTACTATTATCGGTTTTTAATTTTGTTCCTGCAACTATTGAGGCGTATAAATTTAAAAGGCTGTCAGTGGCAAATTATTGATTTTGAGAAAACAAAAATCTGTTATCTAAGCTCAAATTTGGTTCGAAAAAATATTACATGGACATGTCCAGTTATGAAATAATTTACGTTCTGCTAAATAATTTCAATATTAGTTTGTTCCATCCCCATAAATGAATGAATTTTATTTAAACAGACAGAGAAAATGAACTTGGTTGTGTTTATGGGTTTTTCGCATTCGAGGTAGTCATCTCTAATAACTAGACCCCGGATTTATATGCATTAAAAACTCCTCAAATATGCCATATAATATGCAAGAAAAAAGTGGGAAATATGCAACAAAATATGCAATTAAATTTCCTTTAATTTCAAGTATAATTGATAAGACTAAGTTTTTCTATACATTACAAGAACGAAAAAAGGTAATTCATAAACGGTATGTCGTCCATCTCTTCTCTGTAAATAATTACACGGTTGGGAGCTTTCAAAAACATTTTCTTGCCGTTGCTTATAAGCTCATTAACGTCTGAAAATGTTTGTCTTATTTTTTCAGTGAAATGATTTAGTGTGTGTGCCACACAGGTGACGTGTATCATGTTACTTTAAAACACACTTAGGTTTTTTGCAGCTTTGTTCTAATAAATTTACCTTGATATAAATGCCTCTTGCATCAGTGGTTTCATCAACTACAAGGTATATGTAATTTTGCTGAACAGTATTCTTTATGTTTTCCATGGTCTTATTATAGCATTCTGACAGATAATTTTTACGCAATGTACTCTCATTGGGAATTTGACGTGAAGTGTGTCCAAAAAGCGTTTAAAAGGCAGGTGATTTAGTTTATTAAAAGGTATGTGAGATGAGACCATTGCGAAACACAACTTTTCAAAAAAAAAAAAGTATCTTTTGTGGGTTTAGAAGTAGCCGGCAATAAAATTTGTGTAGAAAATTTTGACTTTACAGCATTTACATGGGAGCCTGAAACCCCATTCAGATTAATTAATATTTTTTAGAATAACGAATTAAATTTAAAAAAAAGAAATAAATACCTGTATTAGCATGCTGAACTATTTGAAATTTTTTTCACACATAATTTGCTTTCCACAGGCGTTACAAAACACAAATTTTCCGTCTGACGTGAACACTTGCCTTTCGGAGTTTAATGGTGCGATCCATTCACTTAATTTTTGCTTCAAAGAAGATGAAACTTTTGGCATGGTAATAACGACGTTTCCCCTAGGCTAAACGGAACTGTACTGACTTGTTTTTCAATGTAGAAGGATAATCAAATATATACTGTAGGAAAAGGTTTCCCAGAACTCCCAAGTCTTCCATCAAAAGACCAACAACTCATCAGATATTAAGAAAACAAAAGCCCTCGCTTTCTAGTTTTGACAAATATCACTGCAATATTAAAGTTTTTGAAAACGTAATTTATAAAATAAGAAAAATTTCCCAAATTACGATTTTTATTAAAATATGCAAATATATGCATTTATCTCCCAAATATGCAAAAATATACAAAATAAAATTTGGAATATACGTCACATTTGACATGTTTCGTGTAGATCTGCGATCAAATATTGAAAAACTTCAAGCTGAAAAAACATGCAATTGCATACAAATCCGGGGTCTACTAATAACTAACATAAATATTGTGTATTGTATTTCCCCATTAATGAAAATTTTCCTAGGACACTTTATCCATACAGACATTACATTATTTAAAAAAATAAATTAAAACTTCAATGTTGCTGATGTTCATCAATCAATAAAAACTGCAAAAAAAACTTGATATCACCCAGGATACAACCTCATTGTATGAAAGTCCCCTCAGCAAAAATTTGGCACCCATAAAAATCATTGATATCATAAAGGCTACCTTACTAGAATTTAAGCAACAGTGTTAAGCAATTTATTTTCTGAATAATTTTTTATTACGAAGGATATTATTCTTAGTACTTCACTATTAAGTTTAGTCAAACATTCATGGAAAGCAGTCTAGCTCTAGCAGCCGTCTCGTATAGACATCCCTTTAGCCCTTCAGTTGTTTGTTCTTAGTTTTCATCTTATATTGTTTCATTTTAAAAAGTGTGTGATTTTTATTTTGTTCCAGTTTGTTTAAGTTAAGTAAATTCATTTTTTGTGACTCTAAACATTTTCTCGAACAATTCGTTAATTAACAATGCCCCCTGGGGAAGTGTAACCAAAATGGGAGATCATCCAAGCACTTCTGAAATTAAAGGAAAAATGAATGCAGTAGCAAAAAGGAAACGTGGTGAGTCCACTATATATAATATTCCTGTAGAAAATAGCTATGCCATTTTTTTATGACGATGATGAAGAAGAGGATATGGATGATAACGTAGTTATAAACTCACCGAAACTTATTTATCCCCCAGTAGTGGTAAACTCTTCTTTTACTAACCATAATGAGGTTATAACAAATTTAAAAAAAAACAATAAAAGAAATTAACATAAAATATGCAGGTAATAAAACCATTTTTTATGTTTATAACGACGAAGACTTTAAACATATAAAAAACGAATTAAAACTTAAAAATTACAGTTTTCACACTTATACGCCAAAGCATGAAGTTAAACCTAAAGTGGTTTTAAAAGGCATGCCCCCCGATTACTCAATCGATGACATAATGTCCGATCTAATGCAACAGGGATTGGAAATTTATAAAATGTTTCCAATGATAAAAAAAGCCGAAGGTAAGGAAACCAAGCTACCTCTAACAATCGTTATATTAAATAATAAAGATCAGCTGGCCAAACTAAATCATATAAAATACTGCAACAACGTAGTAATATCCCGGGAAAAATATAGTAGTAAAAAAGTTTTAACTCAGTGTTATTTATGCCAAGAATATAACCATGTAGCTAGAAATTGTTTCAAAAAACCAAAGTGTTTAAAATGTGCCGAAGAACACTTTTCTAAAGAATGCCCAAATATTCTACGCGACGATTTCATACCGAAATGTAGTAATTGCAAAGAGAAACACTTTTCCAATTACGAAAAATGCCCGTATTATATAAAAAATCAACAAATGAAGTTGAGCAAACCAAGACCGTCAATCAACCCTTCACAACGAACTATCTTCAGACCGAAACCTAGCGATTTTCCCTCTTTACCAAAGTCAGACTCAAAATGGTTCCAAAAAACATTTACCGCTAATACTAAGGAAAAAATAACTACACACAATAGTGAACCTTCTATTACGGATTGTTTTAAAGAGGTTATGAATATTTTTAAACTGTTTAATATTAATAAATTGATTAGCAAATTTAAAAATATAGTGTCGGAAGTAAAAACTGCAGAAGACAGTATGTCAAAAATATTCATCGTAATAGAAGGTTTATTATCCTTAATTGATTAATAGACCGATGTCTATGATTTTTATAATGAGTGTGAATTACTTTATAATTTTCAATATGTTGTTATTTATTACTTTATTATTACTTACAGTAACCCTTAGCCACAGTAATGCTCCGTGTGCTATAAACTTTAAAGTCCACTGCACTAATACACAAAGAACACCGCTTACTCATCATTCTATGGAAACTAACCACACCATTAAATTACGTATCCAAATGTATACTGTCTGGGTTTTGTTGACTTTAAACAAAACATCGATACACAGGTCTAATGCTTTGACAACAATAATACCGTCCCTTGTTTATTGCATAACTAATAATATTTTCATTAGTTTACTGATAAATTCTCGTTTATACTCTCACTTTCTTTTTAATACGAAGTATCAGAAATCACCAAGTTTTTCTATCTGGACACCCTGGGTTGTTAATAAATTTAATTTTCATAAAATTTTAACAATAACTATACCGTTATCAATTGAATGTACAAACACTAAACCTTCGTTAGCTTTGTTTATACCCCCTCAAATATTAAAACACATCTCTATAATTCTATTGCCCATACCACGTACTAATGGCAACTAACAATTGTAAAATTAAATTCATGATGTGGAATGCCCAAACAATCCGAGGTAACGACGTAGAATTTAAATTATTCCTTCATCAAAACCAACCCCATTTAATCGCAGTAAACGAAACCCGACTATCTCCAAATGACAGATTCTCTGTTCCTGGGTATAATATTTACCGACGAGATCGAAATAGAGCGGGAGGGGGCGTCATGCTATTGGTCCGCTCAGATGTTGAGCATCACTCTATACAAGTGCCTGACTTAGACACCATCGAAGCAGTAGCGATCAATTCTATAATTAATAATAAATCTACTACAGTTATTTCCGCCTATATTCCACCAAACAAAATTCACATTTCGGACATCGTTAAATTATTTCATATGAATAAACAAGTAATACTTTTCGGTGATCTAAATGCGAAACATATCCAATGGAACTGCCATAGTACTAATAAAAACGGTAAATTACTTTTAAACTTCATTGCTAGTAATCAAATACAGCTGCACAGCCCGTTCGAACCTACTCACATTCCGACGCAACGAAATAATAAACCAAGCATCATTGACTTAGCTCTTACTAAAAACATATACAACTTGTCACCCCTTATCGCTCTCCCATCTCTAAACTCGGATCACAACCCCGTTATTTTTCGCTTGGAGTCCACATTAAATATTCATCCGAAAAAATTCAAATTTATTTTTCCGAAAGCAGACTGGCAAAAGTTCCGGAATGAGTTAGATTCCCGTATCTCCATAAATCCTACGATTAAAAGTTCACTGGAAATCGATAATGCCATAAAAACATTAAATAGTGACATCAAAGAATCCATGAGTTTATCCATACCTCAACAACCTCACCATCCAAATAATTCCGTTAATATACCATTTCACCTAAAAATGCTTATAAATATAAAAAAAACGGCTAAAAAGAAAATACCAACGCACCCGAAACCCTCAGACCAAATCTATATATTACAGATTAAATAATTTTGTAAGATATCGCATTAATAACTGGAAAAATGAAAACTGGGCCACAATTCTAAATTCATTTCGACCCGGGGACAACAACATTTGGAAAATCCATAAAACTTTTACGAAGCAATCACCTAAAATTCCACCTCTGAAACATAATAATACTTACATATACCCAGACAAAGATAAAGCACAACTTTTAGCCCAATATTTCCAAACTTCTTATACAATAACTTCAAACTCGGGTTCAAACCACCACAACCGCAAAATTATCAAATCTGTTAAGAATTATTTAAAGGAACCATACATAAACAACTTCCCTTCCATCTCTCCCAAAGAAACCAGTAAGATTATCAGAAATATAAAACCTAAAAAAGCCCCAGGAAACGACCACATTCCCTCCATAGTAATAAAAAATCTCAGCAAAAAATCAATTTATTTTATAACCAAAATATACAATTCCATATTACGATATAGGCAATTTCTCGTAACTTGGAAAACTTCGAGAACCATAGTTATACCAAAACCAAACAGAAACCCAGCTAAAGTTTGCAATTACAGACCCATAAGCCTACTCAATACACTATCTAAAATTCTAGAAAAATTACTTTTGACAAGAATTCAAAATCACAACAACCAATACAACCTTATAATAGATGAACAATTTGGATTCAGGGAGCACCACTCCACAATTGACCAGTTGGCACGCCTCACTGACTTCATAACCAAAGGCTTTAACGAAAAAAAACATACCGGTATGCTTCTACTAGACCTTGAAAAAGCGTTTGACACCGTCTGGCACGATGGACTTATACACAAATTAATCAAATTCAGATTCCCACCATATTTAGTCCATATCATCCATTCATATCTCTCCAACAGACAATTCTATATTCAAATTAATAATGCTACCTCCAGCACTCTTCCTATCGCAGCTGGTCTTCCACAAGGTTCTTGTCTTTCCCCAATCCTATTCAACCTATACACATCCGATTTTCCATCTCACCCACATGTAATTAGATCTATGTACGCTGACGACACAGCTTTATACACCTCTTCCTTCAGAATAGATACAATAGTAAATCGACTACAGCAACATTACAAAAAAGTAAACAAATATTGTCTCAATTAGAAATTAAAAATCAACCCCAACAAATCAGAAGCAATAATTTTCACAAAACGCAGACCTCATTTAAACCACGAAATTAATATTGACTCAACCCGCATACCATGGTCAAAATCTGTTAAATATCTTGGTTTAACACTTGACAAATCCCTCACTTTCACGGAACACATAAACAAGAAAACTGATGCGGCAAAAAAAATTATTTACAAAATGTTCCCTTATTTCAATAAAAAATCCAAACTTAGCCCAACGCTCAAGCTTATTATTTATAAATCCGTAGTTCGTTCATTAATAACTTATGCCTCACCTGTATGGAGTTCAACCTTTAAAACCAACTATAAAAAACTTGAAAGAATACAGAACCTTTGCATGAGAATCATTAACAACTATCCCCGTTACACGAAAATATCTACCATGCTCAAAGACCTAGATCTGCCCACAATCGAACAATTTGTCCTATCACATACCTCCAAATATTTCAGAAATACAACAGTCTCCACAAACCCATTAATACAAGAAATAGGAAACTATAGCAAAAACTCACTCAAACGCTACACTCACAAACGAACCAAACATATATTATTAAACTAATCATTTCTGATGTCTTTATTTCTTCCTTGTTTATGTATTTATTTATTACTTTATGAAGTTAATTGTGTTCATTTAAATTAAGTTAACTCTTTTTATTTTTAGTTTATTTTTATTTTGTGTAGGTTTTTTCTTATTTTTTCCTACTGTCTTATAATTTTTACCTTTGTTTGCATTATAAATAATCATCAAATTAATATAAATTGTTGATTTTAAGGATAATATATCCGAAATCATGTAAAAACTTGTAAATATGTATGTTGTACAATTTTATAATTAATAAAAACTTTTCTCTCTCTCTCTTCATGGAAAGGGATTACGAACATAATTGAATCAACCAAGAAATATTTTTGAATTAAACCATTGGTGTAGTATCGAGAATAATATCCTTCGTAATAATAAATTAACCATAAAATGAGACCCAAACCTTGTTGCTTTTATCCTAGAGGGGCAGTCTTTTTGAAACCGATCACTTTTATTGCTGCCCCATTTTTGCTGCGGGGATTTCCATCCAATCATGTTTTTAATCACTATTTCTCTAACGATAGATTTAAATAAAGAAATATTAACGGTCCCTACCGGAGTAGTATATAATATCGCCATGGTTTTCAGAAGGATATTCAAGCAATCATAATTCCAAAATTACTTTCCAGTTTATTATACGCCGTATAACCATCATCGTCGATTTTTCATTGACGATATATTGTCGAAAAACGGCCATAGTCTCGACTGTTCAGTGACGTACCTACTTCATCTTGGAATGGGCGGATTTATGTAACAGAGGAGCAAACTCAACACCTCTCGGAACACAGATGATGTATGTAAATGACAAGTACTGACGACCATATTTAGCAAAGGAAAAATATTGTCATTGTGGAAAAACATTTAATGTGTTCCCTTCCCAATGGAACATTAATCTTTTTTAAAAAAAATCCATTTATAATCATAAAGGTAGGGAGTTAAAAGTTGTGTAATACACGCACTGCACTAGATTTTCCACTTTTCAGTCTGTATTCATAAAATTGAAAAGTTTATATAATTATAATAAAAAGGCCCGGGATAGACGAACGTGGTAGAGCACAAAAAAATTTCGAATTTTTTTTTTTAAACCAACGTAGGTTTTCTACAAATTATCTTCTTCAACTAAAAAGTATGAAATAAAAAAACATTTTATGAAAAAAAAATTAAACCGATTTCGAAACCTCGGAACCAGTAAAAATAAATGCACTAAAAAATATGAAATAATTACCTTCTGATTTTTATGAATTCACAAAATTGAAAATGGTATATATAAAAAGCGGGAAAATGCAATAAGACGAGTAATTTTATTTTGATTTGTACAAATACACACTACTTGTTAATAAAAATTATTAAACTAAAATATAAAAAATTATGTTCAATACAACACAATATTTTCGGAGGCGCAAAATTTTTAACACTAGACATTATGAAAATCTTAAAATCTTCTAAATGGAGCTTTTCTTCCCATCTATTGGTTTCAATGCCTGGAAGATTTTCTTACTAATATTATAACTTTAAGTGGACAAAACTTGTTCAAACTTTTTATTGTGTTTATTAGTGGATTTTAAAGTTGTTTTATATAGGTTTCATGAAAATAGGTAAGGGTGGGGGGTAAGAGGGAGGGGTGGGAGAATTTCTTACTAATATTATAACTTTTAGTGGACAAAACTTGTTCAAACTTTGTATTGTGTTTATTAGTGGATTGTAGAGTTGTTTTATAACGGTTTCATTAAAATAGGTAAGGGTGGGGATGGGAGTAAGAGGGAGGGGTGGGAGAATTTCTTACTAATATTATAACTTTTAGTGGACAAAACTTGTTCAAACTTTTTATTGTGTTTATTAGTGGATTTTAAAGTTGTTTTATATAGGTTTCATGAAAATAGGTAAGGGTGGGGGGTAAGAGGGAGGGGTGGGAGAATTTCTTACTAATATTATAACTTTTAGTGGACAAAACTTGTTCAAACTTTGTATTGTGTTTATTAGTGGATTGTAGAGTTGTTTTATAACGGTTTCATTAAAATAGGTAAGGGTGGGGATGGGAGTAAGAGGGAGGGGTGGGAGAATTTCTTACTAATATTATAACTTTTAGTGGACAAAACTTCTTCGAACTTTGTATTGTGTTATTAGTGGATTTTAGAGTTGTTTTATATAGGTTTCATGAAAATAGGTAAGGGTGGGGGGGGGTAAGAGGGAGGGATGGGAGAATTTCTTACTAATATTATAACTTTTAATGGGCAAAGCTTGTTCAAACTTTGTATTGTGTTTATTAGTGGATTGTAGAGTTGTTTTATATAGGTTTCATGAAAATAGGTAAGGGTGGGGGTGGGGGTAAGAGGGAGGGGTGGGAGACTTCGGGTTTATTAGCGGATTGTACAGTTGTTGTATATAGGTTCATACTTCTTTTTATATTAACTTATCATGTAAAATGTTTAATTTATAACAAAAAGAACTCTTTTAATGCTCTTCAGAATTACTCATACTAAGTTTCTCATACTATATACTCATAGAATTACTCATACTAATTATCATTTAATAAGTCATCACTAGAGCATTTGTATTAGGTACATTATTTTTTCATAATTTAATAAACACGACATTTTAAAACACCAATAAAGAACATATTTGCACATTTACTTAAGAATATAATAAGAATGTTCACTGGGAATAATTTGAAGTGTATACAACAGTGAAATAAAAAGAACACGTTTTAAAATGCACATATTGAATTTCAATTATATAAGTTTAGAATTTTAATATTATAAATAAAAATTAAACACAGAACATTTCATTTCCCTGTAATTAGTGATTTATTAACTAACTCAACAGAAATTAGGACCGCAAATAACAAATTAAGGTAGCGCATCCTTCGAGCCAGCCGGCCGTGACTCATGCTTTATCTCTAAAAACTCTCCTTTCCCTAATGTTGATGGATTGTGATGGACGTGAAACTTATACCAATTAAAACTCAGATAGTTTTTGTAACGTTTAGTGCCACAACCATCGCAGACACTTGTGGACAAAATTGTTCAGACATTCCCCAACAAGAACAATAGGTGACCAAAATTGTTTACTTTAAAAAATAGTTCATTCGCTTAAATCACTGGATACAGAAATCATTTAGATATTTTATATGGAATGCACATTCAATGTGACATAAGTAAAAATTGATAGAAATTAACTAGCGAATGATATAGCTGCCCTCCCCTGCCTCCCTGCGGACGCACGCCCATGGTGAAGAGGGATACGATGGGTTTCGCTAATGTCGTGACATGTCCATTATGTTTTATACAGTTTCACTGCATTCTCTTCGGAAGAAAGCAATCATTTTTGTAAATTAATCAATAAAATAAAGCACAATAAATATAGGCAAGCCATAAACGTAACTGATGACAAAGGTAAGTTGCAGACGGTATACTACGATTCACAAGCTAACCTTTATTATAATAAATGCTAAAACACTATTGGAGATCTAATTAATACAAAACCTTCACTAAATTTGACTGGTTTATTCGAGGGGAATATAATAATTTGTTTGGTTAGTAAAATAATGATGACACAGTTATTTAATTTAACATCTTATAACTCTAAGAAAATACTTAGGATTAATAATTTTATGGGGCCAAGTCTTGTAAAATTATAGGCTTTTAAGTAGTAATAACTAGAAAAGTAAACAATTTTGAAGAAATTTCGAAATATTTTTCGCGGGTTAACATTCTTCTGCAATGCCTTTTTGATTACGACTTGGCTCATAACTAAGCCTACGGATCGATGGCGCATGTCAAGTTTTCAGTGTGTGTTCAGCACGGGGATTCAAGATGGCTTCCTATGTTATTGTTCAATTTTAGTGCAATATAACATAAAAAACTTCGTTTTCAGACGGTCAGTGAACTGAGATTAAATCTCCTGAAGATTTTTTATAATATTATAGGAAAAGAAGAATTTTATCGAACTGTAATGTGTATCTTATGAAGCTGTAAGTACTTATCTACCGTCAAAGCGACCACAGTGTATGTGTGTTTGTGTGAGTGCGTCACAAGCATAATCCGGCTAGTAGTTTATTTTTTGAGGCAGTTATATATTCTAAATACAGATCATTTATGCCTAAATGATGTCCTGTTCAGTTTGAGCTTATTGGCTTTTATTTGAGCACCAATTTGAATCTGAAAAGTACTTAAGCTGATATAACGAGGCCCAACTCTGTCCAAAATGGAGGACGGTTAACAGCTATCACGATCCACCTTCCTATCACTTTTTACTTCTATACTTGTTACTTGGTTATGAAGAAGTTGGGTTTTGGATGTTTAGGTGCCAATGCAATATTTAAGATACTGTTTTTTATCTGTTTGTACTGTAACTGTGTTAAGGGGGGTGTGTGGTGGGTGAACTAGTTGGTGATGACAGAAAAAGAAATTTGGAAATTTAATAGTGATCTGGTCAAGTAGTAAACTTAATTTTTCTGATGATATCTACGTTTTGCACTGATTTGGAGTCTGCAATATTATCCAGAATTCCTGTAAGTCTATTCAATTGTTTACATAAACATTTCTTACTTCTCTTAGATTTTTCAAATACTGTATTAAAATATTATTGGTAATTATTACTCAGGACATACTGCTAAGTTCTTACTTTTATTTTCTTTATACATGATTATTAGTGTATTTATTTATTATTAAGTTGTAGGTTATCTTCTTTTGCATAGTCTATAGAAAGACTTGATGTTTCTTCAGCAATGCTTAAGATTTTCATTTTATTGAATAGCCTAAATTTAACATCTTAGATGTTATTGCTTTCGTTCGATGCTGCAAGATCATGAGGGGACCAACTCCAAAGTGTCAAAGAATGTTATGTCCAGATGCTACTTCCTTTTTCAAAAATGTTATACATTATAACTCCTGTAGCAGTAATGTGATGTTTAAATTCAAAACATCTAAAGCATAAGTAACTCACAACTATGCTTTCGTCAACAAAATAAATGTGCTATATGTTTTATGAGTTTTTCTTTGGTTTAGCTAATAAGGAGGATTCATTTTGGTTTTTATTAAGAGTTCAAAATTATATACAGTTTCATTTATAGGTCTAATATTTTTTATTGTGTTTTATACAGTTATTAATACTCCTGTGATTAGATATCATAAGATATCAATGAATAAACCTTCATACAAATTTCTTTTGTTACTTGGGAGGTAATGTTGTAGCTTTCTTTTCTGTTTAATGTAAGAAAGGCAGAGACTACTAATTGCTGTTATTATTTAAATAAGTAATGTACATAGTTTTAACTACAAGACTTGTTTCCCCTAATATCAGATTTGTTTCATGTGGGAATAATAATACATTAGTTTTCTTTTATAAGTCATTTATGTACTGGGTGTAATTCGTAGTTGACATAACCTCCTAATTTGTTGTATTCTTGCTCTGCCTCCAAATTCACTAATTTTAATTTGTTTGTCATCAAGTTCTGTTGAAATTAATAAGGTACCATGTTTAAATTCTTTATGGCATTACTGTAATTTGATGTTTAGTCCCTTACTTAGCTACTCTTACCCATTTATTGTTAGCCTGAGCTCACGATACTTTTTTTTATATTCAAGTTTGCTTATTGGTATTGCTCTTGTTCTTAGTATATTATTTAATTAGTGTTTTGTTATATCTTTGTTATTTTGTAGTAAAAAGTTGTTTTTTTTTTCAATATTGTGAAGATAAATTATTTGGAGTTTCAATCATCACTTCTTTTTTTGTCTAGCCCATGTTTTGACCTAAGCATGTGGTTTCTCATCAGGTCTTGGTGAGTCATGAAGGGTTTTACCTAGAAACATAAGTAAATTTTGACTGAAACTCGTGAAAATTTATCATACTAGCTGAACTTAGCTGATTACTTAATCTGGAATACTCTTATAACTTGACACTTTCTTATTTCTCCTGAGAATAATGCCCATTAAAACTGCCTACTTATTGAGTTGAACATACTCAAGTTTTTGATTTTTTCATGTTAGTTAATGTTAGAACTTCATGTATTTATGGTATTTTAACTGATATTAACTCTAACTTTAAATTTTTAAATGAAAGTGCAGGAGAGCTTAGTCATAAAGGCTCTTGCTCGTATGTTTTCTGTCTTGTATTTGAGTTTGACATTAGCAGATAATTATATATTCTGTTATGTTGGCTGCGAATCAATTATTAGGTTTGAAGACTTTTCTGAATCCTGGGGAAAATCCAGCCTCCATAGAGTTGACACCCTTGGTGAAATAGTTAATAAAAAAACCTAGTGGTTAAGGGTGACTTAGGCCAAATCACTTTGCGGAACATAAGCATAGAAATAATCCTTTCTTACAAAATACTTAACCTAAGACCCTTTTTTATTATTTTAATAGTATGTGTTCCTAAAAGATACCTTGATTGATACTTGATAAAAGATTATCAAGTAATAATATATACATGTATGCATGCACTCCTTTGAAAAGTGATGTACAAACAATTTTATAAACTTTAAACATACTGAACATATTTCAATGAAATTAATTAAGAATCAGATTTTCATCTGCTAACTTCCTGTATGGTTTTTTGTAGTATGCTATATTTAGATACCTTAATTATCATATAATTATATATCTTATTAATCTTTATATTATATGGCAGATATTTCAATTTTCTTTGTTTCTGAGGTTATTATGTGTTAAATACTCAAGCCATGTCACATCCATAATCTAGTTCCATGAGATAGATAATTCAATTTAGTAGCTTCTAGTACAAACATGACTGTCGTAGGAGGCAAGTATATATGAGGTATCCTTTAGTGAAACATAGTTATGTTAATGAACTTAACGTAAAAAAATAGAACAATTTCTCTTTCGATTTGCTAGCCAGTAACTGCCCTAGTAAAACTTGTTAGGATAAGGCCCGATGCACATGGGCAGTATTTATCTGCGGTCCGGCCTGGCTTGTGGTCAGGGGTACCTGGAGTATAATGGACCGACCGGATTATATCATTATACTCCAGGTACCCTTGACCACAAGCCAGGCCGCCGGACCGCAGATAAATCCCGCCCGTGTGCATCGGGCCTAAGAGCACACTTCTCGCACTTAGTAGGAGGTAATGCATACTGCACGTACTTGTCCCGCTTTAGAGGTTTTTGATGAGGCTCCCATGAGCAATGGAGTTTGACAAACAAAGTACCTTAAGAAAGGCCCTTCATTGGGAACAAGTGAATCCCAATAGCAATAAAAAAGTCTTATTATATGGTGAATATCAGTCATTGAAGAAGTGGTAGGCTACAAAGTAAAGGCTAGTTCACAAATCAAAATATAGTACAAATATGTTCTATATATTTTGAAGCAGGCGTCATGATCTTGGATAAAATACACTTAATCTTGCTTATATCAGTCCCAAATTCAGCTGTTTTTTAAGAAAATACGAGACTAGCATTCACCTTCTGCAGACAGCCTCCCAAGGTTGGGATACTGGAGTTGAGATACTTATTAAATAGTAGGGTGATTGATAGTCAGGATTTTCAGTTATCTTTTTTTATTTTGAAAAGCCTGCGTTTCGATCCCTACATGTGGATCTTCATCAGGGGTATAAGAAGACAAATATATGAGGAACAGGAAATGGTTGGCGGTGCGGTACAAACATGTGGGATTTACATATTTTATTGTAGCTGACGTTTCGACCCATGTTTTTGGTCAAATTTGGGTCAAAATAATTTTCAATGAACAGGGAATTGTTTCGACCCAAATTTTAGGTCATTATTAGGGCTCTTTGACAGTTCGGAAATGGAAGCCTCAGCTGAACTTTCATCTCCAAACTGTCAAAGAGGCCCTGATTATGACCTAAAATTTGGGTCGAAACGTCGGCTGCAATAAAATATGTAAATCTCACATATTTGTGAGATTATTATTTTGAGCGCACCCCCAACCATTTCCTATTCATTATATCTACGGTCAACTATCTTCCTCCATCACAAACATATGAGTACCTATGCTAAAAGATGACAATTAAATGTCATACATGACAGTTGGATTTGGTTTCCATTATTCTGTTAATCCTAGTTGTTACTATCTATAATTATTAATGCCATGATAAACATTTAATTGTCATCTTGTAGCATAGATACTCATATATTTGTCTTCTTTTAGCCCTAATGAAGATCCTCATGTAAGGATCGAAATGTTGGCGTTTCAAAATAAAAAAAGATAACTGAAAATCCTGACTATCAATCTAACCTATTGTAAAGAAAAGCAGTTGACTATTACTCACCTCTAAATTTATTAAATGTTAATTTTTTTAGGTTTATTTGAGTTATTAAGAAGAAGTTTATGCATTATTTTCAGTTGAGCTAAACCAATTATTCGTTGCATTAACTGTGGCTATGTTCAGTATTCCATTGTATGGTTAAATTTATGGCAGTTAAATATTTTTAAAACGAATATATACCAGCCTTTACAGGCTTTTTTATTTATTTATTATTTTTTTTTTTTTGTATGTTCATATACGCCTTGGTTTGCATTGAAAATTTATGTGCATTCTAAAGTTGTTGATTTAAACATTACTACAATTGTTGAAGTTGATTTTCAGACCAATTATTGTATATTAGTTTGATGTTTTGGTTTTTTATAAATTTTATTATTCTAGAAGATTGGGATCTCATTTATTAATGAGATATTAAGAGAATAAAAAAAAAATTACTTACTTCAACAAAACAAAATCATCATTAAGTATATATTGCTTTATTAACCAATTTTACATGAGAAATAGACTTCTTAGTAATATTATGTGTTTTATATAAATTAAAGTTTTCCCTATCTCTTGTACTTTGAATGTTTAGGGGAATTCAGCATAGTTATATTATGTGGAAGTTGTAGGAAGGTATACTAGTTTTACTTCACACAGCATTTAGTTAAGTCATAATGCTGCATGGGTACGTACTTTTTTTTTCTCTTTTGTCTTCTTCTCTTTCTGTCTTTTGACGCCAAAAGAGGCTCATTCGCTTGAATACATAATTTGAAATGATATAAATTTTTTGAGCTTGGAATTATATTTTTTATACATTATTGAATTGGGTTCATAATTTGAGATGCAAATAGGAACAAATAAATTTTTATTTCTATAACTTTCGTTTACATAAGATTTGAAAAAAAACATTTCACGCACAATCCTACCTTAAATTTGCTGCAAATTATATTTACAGTATCAGTACATGTTTCACTAGTGCTTGGAACTTAGTTTGCTCATTTTATGTTTACAAATCCATTTGCCATGATTTATTTATTTTAGATTTGTATAGTTTCGTAAAATTATTCTTTAAATTGTTTCATAATGTATGCAAGCAATTATCTATTGTTTTACATTAGATTCATTTACATTGAAAAATGAAAAGGGATTTTTTCACAGATTCGAAAAAGTACTTTTACGATTTAAAGTAGTCACCAAGTTCGAGTGTGATATATATGTCATAAGAAGCTTACAAGGAGACCACGTCACATTTCCCTCTCCGATTTTGATGACATTTTTTTTGGTGATTCTGCTTCGAAAATAAGTCGACACGTGTCCGGCCGTTCCATTGAATGGGCCATCTGGACTGAGAAATTAAATATTTTAGGTCCAAAAATCGTTAAAATTGGCTTTCACAAAACAGTCATTGCTCCATTCTACCTGAACCAATTTTAATGATACTTTCAGGGATTCTTCTACTTGAAAATATATTAGACATGTGTATCGGGATTTGTCACAATTCACCCTAGTAAGGCCAGAGCGTCACATCAAAGTTGAGGCTTGCATTAGTAAATTACTTTGATGTGACGCTCTGGCCTTACTAGGGTGAATTGTGACAAATCCCGATACACATGTCTAATATATTTTCAAGTAGAAGAATCCCTGAAAGTTTCAATAAAATTGGTTCAGATAGAATGGAGCAATGACTGTTTTGTGAAAGTCAATTTTAACGATTTTTGGACCTAAAATATTTAATTTCTCAGTCCAGATGGCCCATTCAATGGCACAGCCGGATACGTGTCGACTTATTTTCGATGCAGAATCACCAAAAAAAATTTCATCAAAATCTGAGTGGGAAATGTGACGTGGTCCCCTTGTTAGACCTAAACTATTCAGCTATAAATTCTTTTATCAAACCTAAGATTTTGTGTGCTTTAACGAGGGATTAGTGAAACTAAAACATGAATATTTGTTAAAAAATTATATAATATTTAAAATTAATTAAAGACTAATTTTCAAGAATTAATGTTAACTATGACGGTATATTAATTAGATCCTTTCATTTGAACATTTTTTCAGTTTTTTGCTTATAACTTGAAAAAAATGCCCTGCACAGAAAATTGTATTCCTTTTAATGTAATGCAGTAGAAAATTTCATGACGAAGGAGTTACTGTAAATTAAAATCAGTTTGGTCTTTTTGGTAAAACCGAATTTCCAAATACACCAAATTTTTTATAAATAAACATGCAAAGACAAAGTACTTATTAGTCTCGGCATCGTTCTCTAGAAGGAAGCCAGATATTTTTTTTTTTTAAACAGTTGACAATATCACATATCTTAGGGTGCAATTTAATAGTGTAAATCTAATTAGTCCAGAGATAAGTGGAGGAAATGTGGCAAGCTATAAAGCCTTAATAGGTTTAATGGAATTGCTGATCATGTAAATTCTGTCGATTTAAAGCCATTGCATATCAATTTTGACTACTCTCTCACTGTTTACGTTCTATAAACCAGCTGGATTTCCTTAATATTAAAACAATGCTGGTACCCCGACTGAAGTCCGACATGTTGTTTATAACCTGACACTACACATACTGTAAGGGGCTAGCCTCTTGTTTGTATTGTGAAATAAATAAATAACATTTTCGTTACAAAAAATAACACTTTTATTTATTTAATGAAAATTGAAATTTGAAGTTGCTTCCAATTCTTAAACTATAAGCAGTTTATTCACAGACTTGAGAAAATTAGAACAGTATAGTTGTCAGTGGTTAACCTATACCACTGGCAACTATACTGTTCTAATTTTTTAGAGGTCTTGGGGATTCTTGAATTTCCCGACGATGACTAGTGGTGACTTATACTGCAATCCATAACAGTCAGCCTACCTTTACTCTTCTAGTAGCCTTCGGCTGATTCTTCATTTTTTGGTGCTAATATTTTACTCGGAACCATCCGGTAAAAAAGTCTGTATCCCTAACCTCTTCAAAGACTTGCATCGGTCTTTACTTCGTGCCACTCCGTCATTTTCAGCATAAAAATAAAGCAAATTTTTGGTTAAATCTTAATTAATTCTTGCGATCCATGTTTAAAAATATAATCTATGTGAACGTATAAAAAAAAAAAAAGGTTTACAAACCTGATCCTTATGGACGAGGGCAGGCAATCAAACGAGATTGTAGTGTAAATATAAGTTTTTTTTACTTTCAATTACTTATATATGAAATAGATTGCACAGGAAAGTACAGTACAATCTTGATAATCCGACACATACCGCCGGATTATCAATAATTTCCGGATTATCGGAAGTAAAATAAAAAAAATATTATAATGTAATATTTTTACTATAAAATAAAATTGGTACATTTGTACATATAAAACAAAATACTATGTACATATGAAGAATACGTTCATATTAAATAAAAATAACTGGGAAAAATACATACATCTGTATTATGAAAAATAATCATTAATTATTTTTTTGCCTTAAGTGTAAGAGGCAAACTTATAACATAAGTTTTATCGAAAACGCACTCTTGCGATCTTTTGAGCACTAACCATTTTGTGCCGACATTGAATGTGTCGTTGTTGGTTATAGTACAGTGAGTTGAAACATTCTGGTTATCATAATCTTCCTAACCATCCGGGGACCGTATTTGGCTGAGGATTTCGTCGTTAGATATGGATTGAAAATTGTCTTCATTTGTACTTTGAAGCTATTTTTGGATTTCCTCATTTGATAGGGTAATGCTTACTTCACAATTGTTGAAAAACTCTTGTAAAAATTCTGAAGACAATTTTAGAGTTGAGCTTGTGGAGTTACCTACGCTAGAATCGTTAATTACGTCTTTAGAGATCAAACAAGGGGTGTATTGGCCAGATCTTTTCAAGAACACTGGATGGTATTACTTTTCACTTTATTCCAGCTGTGCACTAAATTAAAAACGATGTCTTTAATGTTTTTTTTTTTTTCAAAAACTGAATGATCCCATTCGGTTGTTTTATTATGTCTGAATTTAGAGATTTTTAAAATTAATTTTTATTTTTATTTAAAATTTTATTTTGTTTGTGGGGCATGTAGAGAACTTGAATTTGATGGTCATGCGATCAAGTTCCTTTTCTTTTGCGTGTCCCTCATAGCGCCGGATTACCGAACGTGCCGGAGTAACCAACCGCCGGATTATCAAGATTGTACTGTATTGTCATAGGGAAAATTTTGATTTTGGGTTTTCAACATACATTTTATTGAATCCCCTGAATCCTAATAATAACAATCGAAATGGTCTGTGCGTTTGAATTTGTGTGTTTGTAAGAAACTGGAATTAGTTATTTAAATCATTTGGTGTGACCACAAAATTTTTGCCGAAATTAAGTGACAGGAAGTGGCATTAATTCCAAAAATTTTATTCATTTTTCTGATTTTCTCAAAAACAGCTTTAGTAATTTTAAATAA
This sequence comes from Aelia acuminata, assembly GCA_911387785.2. Classification (NCBI taxonomy): domain Eukaryota; kingdom Metazoa; phylum Arthropoda; class Insecta; order Hemiptera; family Pentatomidae; genus Aelia; species Aelia acuminata. The sequence continues at coordinate 88,627,235 of OU426980.1, read as the reverse complement.
CTCGCTATGCTTAGTGATAATTAAAATTTTTTTAATATCTGGTTGGTTTTATCCTCATAGAAATGACATTGTGCGGCTTGAATGGCAAAGGAAAAATTTTTTCCTCTAATGTTCCTATAATTTTTTTTTTTTTTGGAGTAATTAACGATATCATTATTCCTAGTAGTGAGAAATGGCTAAATATGAAATATGAAACAATTTAGTCATCAAATATAGGAAAAAGGGTTTACCAGATTGAAAATTTCAATGTCTATTAAGATTAGTAATAAATGCCTAGGGTAAAGTGCCCTAATAGGAGATACCCTCCTAATTCTAGTTAAGGACATCTCTCAATTTCAAGAAACCCACCTACAATTCTCATTTTATTGATATCGTCACTGCCATTTGTATCAAACTTTATCAGCAGACATGTTTTTTGAAATTGGAAGAGAGAGTAGCAATTTTTTATTTATTGTCAAACATATGATACCAAATAGTTAATATATTATTACGGATGTCATTCTTACAATCAACTATTTACAATTGGTTGATGGAAACAAGTGGACCAATAATGATGCATATAGGACATCTTCAGTTGTTACAATATGAAAAATAAAAAAAATAAAAATAATAAATATAAATAAAATAAAATAAAAGCAAAGAGAGAATTACCTAAAGAAAAATTAATGACTCAGATTATTATTCTAACAATATATGTTTGGTTCATTTGTTTGTTTAGCGTTTGAGTGAGTTATTGTTCTTGTTGTCTATTTCTTGTATTAAAGGGTTTGTGGAGGCTATGGTATTGTTGAAATATTTGGAGATTTGTGATAGGACGAGTAGTTTGATTGCGGGTAGTTCTAGATCTTTAAGCATTTTAGAAATTTTAGTGTAGATGGGATAGTTATTAATGATTCTCATACATAGGTTCTGGATCTTTTAAGTTTTTTATAGTTGGTTTAGTAGGTTGAACTCCATGCAGATAAGGCATTAGTGATTAGTGAATGACCAACTAATTTGTAATTATTACGTTTGAGTTTCGAAGTAAGCTTGGATTATTTGTTAAAATAAGGGGAAATTTTCAAAGATTTTCTGTTGGTGTTCTGTGAAAGTCAGAGTCATTAGCCCAGTGTTAAACCGAGGTATTTTAGGAATTCAGACTAAGGTATACGAATATTGTGGTTTAAGTTAGGTCTGTGTTTAGTGAACATTATGAATTCTGATTTGTTGAAATTAATTTTTAATTTCCCATTGAGACAAAATTTGTTAATGTTTTTGTAGTTTTGCTGTAATTGGTTAGCTATTATACTATTCTGAAAGAAGGTGTGTATGAATCAGTTTCATCAGTGTGTAATCTTATTACATTAGAATGCGATGGAAAGTTGGAAATATAAAGGCTGAAGAGGGCAGGGGTAAGACTAGATCCTTAAGGAAGACCGGGAACGATAGGAGGAGTACTGGAGGTCGCTTTGTTAATTTGATTATAAAAGTTCCTATTAGAAAGGCATGAATGGATAGTGTGGTTTCGGTATGGAGGTAAATTAAGTTTGGTTAATTTTTGAATGAGTTCGGCATGCCAGACAGTGTCAAATGCTTTTTCGAAATCAAGAAAAAGTATCCCTGCATTTTTTTATTTTATTTTCTCTCTCTCTCTCTCTCTCTCTCTCTCTCTCTCTCTCTCTCGTTAAAACCTTTGGTTATGAAGTCTGTGAGATGTGCTGACTAGTCAACT